>JAMXBB010000001.1:130309655-130429488 GCA_024138015.1 Lumnitzera littorea | reverse complement strand
CCAAAAAAAAAAAGAGAGAAAAGAAAAAAAGGATAAAATAGCTTGTTTCTATTCTAAACTTAGAACCATAAAATAAAATAAAAATGGAATAAATAGAAAAAAATAATAAATAAATAAACAAAAATAATTTTTATCACTTAGAAAAGGTTAATTTTATAAACAAAAATAAATAAATCAATTTTCAAAATTAGGGTACTTTTAGAATTTTCAAAAAATGAAATTCCCGATTTAGGACTCTTTTAGAAAATTTTCCTTAAATAAACCCAAATTGAATTAAAAACTTAAATCGAATCATTTCTCAAATTAAAACCAATCAACACACTAAAATTTTACAAAAAAAAAAATTACATACACTTGATCCCAAATAGCGGGTACATAAGCATCTCCAGGGCAACTGTAAAAAATGAAAAATTAGTCTTTTTTTTTTTCACTTTTAGTTACCTAATTTAGTAAAAAACGAAAAGACTCATTTTTAAAACCTTTTCAATTTAGCCTAATTTACTAATCTTTTATTGAATTTCGATGATTTTTGAAAAGTGATTAAGTCTAAAATTGGAAAGTTAATGGTATTCATAAGGGTGTAAAACTTAATCCCCAAACTCAATTTCTAGTTCTTAAAAACCGTTTATAAAATTGGTTTTATTGAAAAGATTAGTAGCTCGGATTGGTTATAATTTAACTCTTTTTCTCCACTCCGGTCAAGTGATGATTTTAAAATGTTTTCAAAGATAAAAAAAGAAAAACGATTTTTCTTTAAACCTTAATCAAAGGTTAGTATTAAATATGTATGATTTAATATTGATCGGTTTAAAGAAGATTAATTTATAAAATCAAGAAAAAATCAAGCTCGACAAATGTCACTGCATTTCTCATTAACAACACTTTCAATTCCCATTTATATTAACACCCATTAAGAATTCAAATTTTAAATTTTAAATCAAAATAAAATCCATTCCCTTTTTTATCTCTCCCATAATATACCTTCTTTACGTCCTTTAATTGAACTACTTTCTCCATCAGCAAAAAGTTTATTTATCATGGGATAACTAAAAAAATCAATGTCTTTCTATGCATCTTTTCTTCCTTTTCTTTTCTTTTTTTTTCTTTTTCTTATTTATTTATTTATTTTTTTGGAAAAGGTAACATGCGGCATTTTTTATTTCATAGGATTGTGATGTTTCCTTACGATAATTTGTTAATAATGTTGAGATAGAGATATTACAAGAATGGAATGGTTATCTAACTTTACTTTCTTTTTTACTTTCTATTTTTTTTTTTCTTAATTGTTTATATCTTCATGTTTACATCCTTTTTTTTTTCTTTTCTTAAAGGCATTCACATATTTGAAGAATTACACCAAAGTATATCAACGTTTAGGAGTATATTCAAATAGTAGATAAAAAGTTTAAATAAAAAATCGATGTTTTAAAGAAAGGTTAAAATAAAAGATCGTCGTTATAACACCGTTAATTTCGTTAGACGTAACCATTAAGTGACAAATGTTACTCACCTGGTACATACGTAGCACATACGTAGCACCTGTATGTCTATTTAAATAATAAATAAATAAATAATATTAAAAAAGTATTTAAAAAATAAGAATATTTGGAAAAATTAAAAACTATAAAAGCAAAAAAAAAACTAAATATTATAATTTGAGAATAATATATCTAATAATATAATTAAATTAGACTAATAAAAAATTAAAAATAAAAGAAAAAATATTTTAATAAAAGGGCACCTGAATGCATTACGTGACCCTATCCATCTCAGATTTTTACCCCTTTTCTTTTTCTTCTTTAATATTAAGGTAGGTTGGTCACCTACCATTGAGGGTTGGGGGATTGGGGTGTTGCATGACTTAATTAAAGTTTTCATCCCTTTTTCTTTTTTTTATTAATTTAATTATATTATTATTTATATTATACCTAAATTATCATTTTTATTTTTTAATTTACTTTTTTTTCAAAAATTTCTTAATTGATATCTTTTATATTTTTTTTTATGTTTTTTCTATTTATTTATTATTTAAATATATATGTAAGTGCCACTTATGCGCCATGCATACGATATGTGAGCGCCATATGTTACTTAACAACTATGTCAAATAAAGCCAATGGTGATATGATGGCAATCCATTATTTTAACTTTTTACTAAAATATTAATCTTCTATTTAAATTTACTTTAAGATGTTGATACCTTTGGTGTAATTCTCCCTTCATATATCTACCATAAGATATTGATTTTTTCAATTTAAATAATGTGCATGAAATGTCTTTGTTTTCAAGTGAAAAGGAATATGTAGATTAAAAAGAAAGAGGTTGGTCATTGCATTGCAATATTTCTTCAACATAGTAGTTTTGTAGACATCTTAGGTGAAATTACAGTATTAGAAATTTAATAACAACGAGTTTCTCTTTTTTATATTTTATTGTTCATATAGTCTAGATGGAATTTTCTATTCTTTTCTTTTTCTTTTACATCTTTAATTAAAGATATGGGTTAATTTTTAAAACATTATCATCCATTTTATGTTTAATATTTTCTTCATTTCTCAATAAATATATTATTAAGAAGTTTAATTATTTTTTTCCACTCGTGTGTATTAGGAGTAAGATGTAGGGATCGAATCCTAGATCACGTGAACTCTATCACTAAATCAAATGACTAATTTATGTTTGATCTTGATCTGAAATCGTAAAAATAATATATGATGAATTGAAACTAAAATATTATGCTACAATGACGAGAACAATATTTTTCATGATGGCAAGGGTTGTCTGATGACTTGCTTTCCAGGTGCCTTCATTTTTTGATTCGAAGTTGAAGGCTCGTGTATAGCCCAGAGGTGATGTGATTGGGATAATACGGTACCCAATAAAATGAAACAGCATTAGGTTCTATACTGATGATTTATGAAAAGTTTCATAGATGCAAACCTAAACGGTATGCTAATCAAACGGTAACCAAACGCAACAAAGAAGATTCATATTAGAGTTTGGCAAATGAGCTGCATAAGGGAACACTAGAGCGTTGCCTCTTTTCCCGGTTCAGTGTAAGAAAAATGCTTGGTTTGTAACAGATGCGTCTAGTTACATGCTTCTCACTTTGCGGCACAGAAGAAAACAGAAATGGAATTCGATACTAATGAAAAAGAGAATATATATTCCGAGTAATAGATTACTGTCACTTTGTTTAATTATACAATAAACTTAGATACCAACACTTGAAAAAGCCCAAGTCTCTAAGCCTTTTCCTATACCAAATCCTATCACCGATGTCGCTTTCCTCTTTCATATTGCTACCACCACCATTAAACCCCCCACTAAGAGCCATCACCAAAACTATCCACCACCACATACTAAGGTTGAAAATATTTGTATTTTACATACTCATATGAACAAGTATTCAACACCACTACTACTACCTTCACAATCCCTTCAATATCTCCAAAACCACCTTAATAACCTCACCACGTTATCACCATTAACATTGTTGCCGTTGTTACCGTGCAATTAGCACCACTCATCACAACGCCATCATGTTGCCATTGTTACCATACCATTACCATTACAGATATGGTGGCAATAATAGTGATGCTAAAAACTCTAATGATGGTGGCAATATATTTGGTTATTGTGTTATGTTTATGGTGAACAACGCACCACTAGTGGTGGCTACAGATTTGGTAATAGTATACCATTATAGCAATAGTAGCTATATAAGTAGTAACAATGTCAATGAGGTTGTGTCAGTAGTAATAAGGTGGTAGTAATGTTGAACAAGGTAGAAGTAAGGTAGTAGGTGGCAATTATGGTGGCATATCGATTATTAAACCATCACCACTACTAAAGGATTGAGTTGATAGTAGAGGTAGTCATGGAGGTGATATTTGCAATAGACGTAGTGGTGGCAATAATGAGTTGGTGGAGGAATCAATGGTGATAAGGTGGTGGTAATGATGGGTGAGAAAGGTAGCAATGGAATAGTAAAGATGGTGTAACAGGTATGGTGAAGTGATGGCAATTGCATAATGATCACACTTTTACCACTATTGATGTGAGTACATGCAACAACAATGGTAATAGTAATCTTGACAATGGAGATGGTGGTATAATGATAGTGGTGATATAGTTATAGAGGTGTTGTTGGAGGTGATATTGATGGCACTAGTGATGGTACTGGTTATATAGTGCAATAATGGTGATATTATGGTAGCAATAGTAGTAGTAATTGCAATGATGGATTTGCTATGGTAGAGGTGGTAGAAGTAAGATGATGAGGTAATTGTGGCATGATTATTAAAATTATAGCTCTGCTCATTTGATTTGACAAATTGACTATTTTAGGATGCTTTTTCAAGTTAAATCAAATATAAAATTGTTTTTATCTAGACTTTGATAGAATTATAAGTCCATACATTGAACTCAATAAAAACTTACCTTTTTAACTAAGTTTATCGATTCTATCTATCTGAGTTGAATAAGCTAAAGAGTAAAGAGTAAATCACAACTAAGCTTCTACAAGCCTAATAACTATCAGATTCCTACATCATCTTTCTATCTTATTCCAATAAATTTCCTCTTTCTCTCTCCCAGTCTTTAGTTCATTGTTCATAGCTTTCATTCAAGTTTCAACTTCAACTGCAAAGTTTATAAAGAAATCTATTTACTTCCATTTATGCTACCAATAATTCCAAAATGAGTTGAAAGACATGGTTCTCTTCGATTCATATTTTCTTTTCCTAAACAAACTAAGAGAAAAAAGAATTTAGTTTTGATTCTACTTATGCTTTTTTTATGCATGCAAGTTCATAGTTTAAGAATTGTACATGGAAAAAGAAAAACTGAATTTTTTTTTATTTTTTCATTTCCATCATATATTTCAAATTTTCTTATAATAATAAGTATATCTATAATTTTTTTAAGTTGTTCTACTCGAGTTATAGAAAATTGTGTTCCTGGATTTTGATTCTATAGACTCTTTGGTGATTTTAGGTAGAATTTTAAGATCTAAGATGGACAACTTTAGATGATAGCCTTAGCAATGATGGCATTCATGATTATGTTGAAGTTAACTGGCATACAAGGTAATATGGTGGTGTGCTTATAGATTTTGTAGCTAAAACCAAAAATCATATTAATCCCACTATGCTACATCGTGCTATTGGATAAATGTTGAACATGAAAGTAAGAATTACAAGATAAATAATATTTAGAGTAAAGGGAAAAGATTTTAGATAAAGGTTCATAAAAATACAAAAGTTCTATTTTAGGGTACAAAGATTATAATAGTGTCTTATCCTCTCTTTTTTTCTAGAGTCAAAGATCCTCTTATATCTCCCTTGAGCTCTTGATGGTTACTTTGAATCAACCACTATATTCTTTCTAATATTGAAACAATGGTTATTAACACTTAAAAGTATCATCATTGATTTTTAACTATAGCTAATTGTTTAATAAAATTTGATTAGTGGTTATTTTAATTGCATTATCCATCTTATGGGTTTTCTTGATATTTTTGGATGTTTCTCCTCGTCTCTCACCATGTATATGCCTTAGGATATACATCATTGTTTTATCTAAGGATCCTCTTTATAGCGTTACGTTTATAGTACCCTTAAAGGTCATAACTCATCTCCTACTCAAGGCATTCTATCAATTATTTTAGCTTTTGGCATGTTACTATATAATTATCTCAGATGAGAAAGTCAAAAAGACATGTTTACACATAGCCTTCAACTTCTTGAATCCAATTTCATATTTTTAAAAGGATAGATTGTACAAACTACTCTTGAAAGCTATAAAGATTGTATTTCTTATTTCTTTTTATATGTGTGTTAGTTCTTTACACATACATCAATTTTAGATATATATAAATAGTGTTTTCACAATTAGCTAAGGGAGGTAATAGAATTTCACCATTTCGCTCCATGGCTCTCAATTTCTTTGAAACTTTTCTTCTTCCTCCATTCAAGATCCAATAAGTTTGATTCTTGCTTTTTTGTTACATCAAATTTACGATTGTTAGAAGTTGTCATGGCAACTAAGTGACAACTTTGTTTGCTTGTTATGTGCTGCAATTATCTTTCTTATCTACGAAGATAATATCGAATTAAAATGAGTGCAACTTCTAATTTTACTTGTAACGATCCATTTTACTTGTCCAAGTTTGATAATTCCTAGTACAATAATCACAAATATTGTTTTAGTTGTTTAAACTTTATCAGCTAAAGTAGCTCAATTCATCTTGCACTAGGAGCAACGGCTTAAATAGGTTTTATTGATGGAACAATTGTTAAACTTGATAATGATCTACATAATGAGAGTAGATGGTTGAGGTGTGACTTTATGGTAGGATGTTGAATCTTGAATTCAATGTCAAGAGTTATTAGGGGGTTTCATATATTTGAAATAGCCAAGGATCTTTGAGAGGATATTTGAAAGCATATTGGAGTTCTTAATAGTCTTCTACCTTATCAATTACAATATGAGATAGTAATTTCATGCAAGGCAGTTTAAGTGTCACCATATACTTCAATAAAGTGAAGAGAACATGGGATGAATTAAACAATATCTTTACTATGTTAGATCGGACTTATGGTGCTATAGAGAATTGTGAGTGTGAGATTATAAAAAAGCCTGTTGAATGAATGATAGAAGTAAGTTGGTCCAGTTTCTCAAGGGATTAAATGGGACATTTGAGAATACAAGGAATCAAATATTATCAAATACATCCTTTGCCAAATACCAACAAAGCTTAGTATCTAGTTTTTCGAGTTGAAAAACAAAAGCGAGTGGAATCAGTAGCTTAAGTGATGAAAGTGTAGCCTTTGTTGTTAAAAATCAAAGGAAATTAGTAATTGATGAGAAAAAAATACAAGAAAGGAGTTAGGAGGTTCTCTTGTACACATTGTAAGAAAATAAGTCATACTATAAGGCATTGTTTTAAGGTAATTACTCTTCTAGATTAGTATAAGAATAAGGATAGGAAGTTGTTTCACTAATAATTCTTTAGATGATCTTAACAAAGTTGGTTTTAGTAATAAGCAACCTTTAAGGATTTGCAATGAAAGCAAAATGTTGAAAGAGAAAAGCAATTAAGATGACAACCTACATGCTTCTATGATGACATTTGTAGGTATTAGTTTTTCTTTCATTACTTTTATGCAAAATGATAAAAATGTGTATTGTTAGGTTGTAGACATAGGTGTTTCAAAGTACATTACACCGTACTTACACATTTTAACCAATAATGCACTCTTTATAGCCCTATTTGAATTAAACTACCAAATGGTAATGATATTCTTATTCGCACAGTCAGAGATGTAGTGTGAAGTGAAGAAATTACCTTAGTCAATTTTTCTTAGTCTCAAGCTTCTACTATAACCTCTTATTTGTAAGCATAATGCTTGAAAATAACGATTGAATGCAAATTTTAACTTAGATAAGTGTTTCTTTTAAGACCAAATCAATAAAGACATAGTTGCATCAATTGATTTTTTTATTTTTTTTTTGTGAGATGTATGTTTTGAAGTCAATTGCTTTTTTAGATTTTTTGAATAGTTCAATCTTGTCTTCCTAAGTTTTATTTTTTTTCTAATAGTAATATGTTTTTAGACCTTTTTCATGAAAGATTGGGACATGTATTTATTTCAAAACTTTTACATTTATCATAATGTAAATATTTGTATGTTTTTTATTTTCATTATGATACTTGTTTGCTTGCTAAGTTTCACCATTTGCCTTTTCCTTCTAGTGTTTTTAAGTCATTACATTCTTTTTGACTTGATATATGTTGGTATGTGGAACCTTACAACATACGCTCTATTTCTGGTGCTAAATTTTTCCTTGCAATTATGGATAATATGATAGGTGTAATTGGACCTTTTTGATGGCATACAAATCACAAACCACATCCATTTTAGCTAATTTTATTTCCTATACTAATATCCAATTTCATTCTATTCCCAAAGCGATTAGATCAGATAATCAAGGAAAGTTTATTTCATATGAATGCTAAGACTTCTTTGTTAAATATAGTATTGTACATTGAAAATCCATTTCCTATACCCTACGAAAAAGTAGGATAGTTGAGAGAAAACATCGTCATTTCTAAGATATAGCAAGTGCCTTAACAATACATGCTTATATTTCTAAAAAAAAAATTAGAGAGAATGTATATTAATGACCACTTATCTCATAAATAAAATGCCAATTCAAGCCTTAAATTGGAAAACACCATTTGAGCTTTTATACAACAAATTACCTTCTTGTGATTACTTAAGGACTTTTGGCTGCCTATGTTTTGTTGCTATTAATCCTAAATTAAAGGATAAACTATATGCTAAATGAAGACATTGTGTGTTTGTCAGATACTTATCGTGTTAAAAGAGTTATAGTTTATAACTTAAACACAAATCAATTACTAGTTAGTCGAGATGTAGATTTTCTAGAATACATCTTTCCTTTCAAGTTACATAGACTTTAAAAACTTGATATCTTTATTGTTCTTGAAGACCAACAACTATTTCCAATTCCTTTTTCATCGGATTCATTAGAAGTACTACTTAGTCCTTCTACTCCTTTGTCTTCAAATTAGATTACAAATGTTTGCCTACATACATCAAAACTTCCTACACAAAATCCATGTATAAGTACTCCTCATGTTCAAAAATCATAAAGTCAAACAAACACTACTTTGGCTTCGTAACTTCTTACATGCTATTCATCATGCATCATCGGTAGATCAACTTCATCATCCATCTCTCCTATATTTCATGATCATTTATTTAAACATCTTCCATTTGATTATGTGGTCTCATTAGCTAATGTGTTTGCTATTAAAAAACCACATTCTTATCATAAAGCTAAAAGTAATCCTCATTGGGTGGAAGCGATAATAAGAAACTTTTTGCTTTAGAAAGCAATAAAACCTAGGAAATTACTTATCTTCCTCTTGGAAAACAAGCAATAGGTTCCAAGTGGGTTTATAGGATAAAATATAAGCCTAATGGTATAATAAAGCGTTATGAAACCCGTTTATTGGTCAAAAGGTATAATTAAGTAAAGGGAGTGGATTCTATTCACACCTTTTCCCCAATTGCTAAGCTCATATTAGTTAGAGTGTTGTTGGTAGTAACTTTGACTAAAAATTGGTTTGTCCATCAATTAGCTATGAATAATGCTTTTTCTTAGTGGATTCATTAGTGAGGATATCTACATGTTGCCTCCACATGGATATACTATAGAAAGTCTTAGTAAGGTTTTCAAGCATGTTAAGGCCCTTTATGGGCTTAAATAAGCCTCTTATTAATGAAACAGAGAGTTTTCTTAGTGTTTCATTTGGCTTTATACAATCTAAATCAGATTATTCTTTGTTTACTAAGCAATGTTCTTCAAGTTTTACTGTTGTATTGGTTTACATTGATGATGTTTTGTTCATCGAAGACTCACTTTATGACATCAATAATGTGAAGCGTGCTTTAGACAAAGCTTTTATTAATAAAGGCCTTGGAAATATTCGATTTTTCCTACGCCTTGGAGAATGTTGGTGGCCTAATGGTTTATTGCTTAATAAAAAAAAAAATTTATGCTTGATATTCTTTAAGATACCAAAGTATAAATGCGAATCTAACAAAAACTCGATTTCCTCCAAGACTATGGCTTAATAATTGTTTTGTGAAGATGTTATATGATGCTAGTATTTTCTGTCAAATTGTTGGTCATTTGTTGTACTTGACAATCATGAGATTAGATTTATCTTTTTTTGTTCAATGGCTAAGTCAATTTGTCTCATAACTGAGGACTTCTCATTTACATGCTACCATTCATATACTTAAATATATAAAGGGCACTATTGATAGGGGTTTACTCTTTCCATCTACAAGCTCTCTTTCTGTTGCTAACTATTGTGATGTGGATTAGGGTGCTTGTAAGCTTGATAGGAAATTGATTTTGCATTTTCTTATCTTTCTTAGTACTTCTCTAGTCTCTTAGAAGATTAAGAAGCAAATTACAATCCCTACTTCTTCAATTGAGGTGAAATATAAGAGCATAGCTTTTGCAACCAAGGAGCTTTTATGGTTATCTTATCTTCTTCAAGATTTTGGAATATCTATTTCTTTGCATGTTACTCTATTTACTAATAGTAAATCTACCAAACTCATTGCCAAAAATCCATGTTTACAAGGGAGGACTAAGCACATTGATCTAAACATCCATTTCATGCATGATCATGTCAATTCTGGTTTCCTTTGCATTCAACATTTTTCTTCACATTTACACTCAGCCGATGTACTTACCAAAGTTGTAGGACAATCTCAATTAACTTTCTTCTCATCTAAGTTATGTATGATTGGGTTGGGTTGTAAAGATTGTATTTCTTATTTATTTTTACACGTGTATTAGTTTTTTGCACATGTATCAATTTTGGATGTATATAGACAATGTTTTTACAGTTAGTTAAGCAAGATAACAAAATTTCATCATTTTGCTCGATGGCTCCCAACTTCTCTAAAACTTTTTCTCTTCCTTTGTTCAAGATCTAATAAGTTTGATTCTTGCTTCTTTGTTGCATCAAATTTAAAATTGCTAGAAATTTAATGAAATCTTTTGTTATCATACCTACATTTCTAATTTTTGAAATTACCTTTCCTTTTTAACACTTATAGACCCATTACCACTAGGTGATATATAACCGATCCAAATATTTCATTTATGCCTAAACATAGCCCACTCAATCAAATCCACTACTTTGGCAAATGCGGAGGCTTATATGCAAAAAAGAATGTATAGCGGCATTGCCATGTCATATTATTTACTTTGAAATCAAAACATAGACAGAAGTGTAAAAGAGATGAAAAAAAAAAAAAAAAAAAGAAGAACCAATAAAATAACAAAAAGAAACACCTAACTCTTTTTTATAAATTATAGCCTTAACTTAGCGCTGTCACCTGTAGTCTGCCAAGAGGCAGTAAATGCAACTACGTAGTCCATGTAAATTTCATTCGAAGGAATAGGTAATTTAAATGCAAAGGCGAATCCACTGCAAGGTCTAATAATTTTTTTGAAAGCTATGTACAAAGATTTCCACAAAAACGATCCAAATTCTCCGTCAACTGTCTGATTTATCATTTTTCCAACTCAAACCGTTAGGATAGTTGCTTTTGGTAGATGAAAACAAATACTAGTACTAGCCAAGCATAATATAATAATAATAATCAATATAACATCATATACAGTACATAAAATGAAGGCCACAGCAAGTGATCGTAAAGTTGTTCAAGTTTCATAAATATTACATGAAACATGTTAAAAGATACTAAGTTTTTTCCTCATAAGCAAGGGCTTATTGTACGTCTCTATAATCCAACCAAACATTAACATTATAAGAATTATACGCAATTAATGCATATATTCCGCCGGTAATTATCATTGGGAAAAATATATATTTTCCTAGAAATTAGGAAATTATATGTTCATTCAGGAAGTTGCATCATAGGGTTGTTTTTCCTTTTTCTTAGAAAATATTCCTCCAATAAGGGGAAGACCGATCAACGGATTCTTCTTCTTCTTCTTTCTCAAAGAAGGATGTCTTTGAAGTACTGCTTCACCATCGTGCACTTGTGGAACTATTATATGATGAGAAACTGACGGTGGATTAGCAAACCTCACGTATCTTTTCTTTTGAAATGCAACTTTATCCTCCGATGACGACAAAGACGACAGTGGCGATGTTTCAGTTGTTGTCTTCACAACTTCAAATTTTTCTGTGTCTGAATCTTCAATGAACTTAATGTCTTCCATGTGGTCATGGTCATGGTTGTTGCCCATGATCATGTGTTTTTTCTGGGTCTCTTTTTGCTTCACTCGTTGGAGTTCTTGCCTTGTTCTTTCTAGCTCTTCCTTGAGGGAGGACAAATCATTTGCCATTAGAGTTTTTTCTTCTCTGGCCTTTTGGAGGTTCTGTTTTGTTTCTTCCAGCTCCAAGGTAATGTCACCAATGTCGTTCTTTAAAGAGTCATGTCCATTTCCATGGACCCCGTGATCCATCTACAGTTTGTTTATAAGAAATTTAGATTGCAAAATATTCTCTATGCTAAATACTTAAATTGGTCATATTTATGATGTTTCCAAATGGTTCGATATAATCCCTAAAATCTGTTTAAGTTCAATGAATTCCTAAGCAATTCGAAAGGAACGGATATGAACCATCAATCTCTCCAAAATGTACAAATTAAATATAAACATGGTCAAGAACAACATTGCATCTTGGGAATGTCTAGCTTAGATTGCATGTGGACATCTAACATAAGAAGTCTGAATTTGTTGGAATTTAATATGGTATAACAAGTCTAGAGCAAATAAAAAAACAAAGATTCGATGAGTATATACTTGTGGTAAGTAACTATCAATCATATTTTTACATGTGATAATACTGGTAATTGATTTTTAAGTAATCACTTGTTACCAACTCTACATAGAATTAGATTGGTAGGTAAATAATATATGTACTTATACATAATGTGTATTATCTAGTGAATTTTAATTAACCTACATGATTATAAGTTTTTATTTGCATAATATTTTGGTACATCATCTAATCATTAAAATCCTTATTGCAACCATCTTAAAGGTCAATGACAAGCTGGATGACTTTACCCAAAAAAAGTCCTCTATTTAATTGTGCTAAAAATGATGGGAATGTCATAAGAGCGGAAGTGAAAGAAAGTGGAAGAAGTTAATAATTCTATATCTCAAAAGAGATAGGCAAAGAGAATACGCCACATTATTCACAATGTCCTTATTAATACCATAAAGGATGACAAAATAATAATAATAATAATAAAAAAGAGGAAATATAGCAAACACACAAATAAAGCTACTTATTCTTAAACTGACTGACATACCATTATCCCAATTATCATGATGTTTCACATTTAACCAGATTGATAAATGTAGACTCATGGTGATAGACACATAATTCGATGGATTTAAGGATTTTCACTTAACAAGTAGGGAATTAGGGATAGTAAAATCAGTAGCGATGGATTTGTGGATCCAAGTTAGTAAAGGAGTGGAAGAGATTCTAAAAGGAGAGGTAGTCGTATAGTAGTTCCTGAACGAAAAAGGTTTTGTTGAGAAAGTTTTATGAAAGAGAGACCATACAATCACTAATTGAAATGTTCCAAACACAAATATATGAACCATTTATTTAATTTTGTTATGAGCCAACTAATTTATCATTAAATACAAATATGAAATAAGTTTTGTTATGTTAAAAGTGTGAGATATCTTATATATATATATAATTTTGAAAGTTTTATCATTGATAATGTATTAGAACAACTAATTATGAACTACAAACCAGTTCAAACAATATCATGCCATATCCAAATATCCATGCTACCAAGTCATGTTACCAAATTGCCAACCCAACATGCAAATCATATGAACAGTATTGCATTGTCTAGAGAACAGACAACTCTTTTCAATCACGAATAGTAAATACTTAAATTGGTCATATTTATGATGTTCCCAAAGTTCATATAATCCCTAAAATCAGTTTTTAGTTCAATGAATTCCCAAGCAATTCGAATGGAGAGGATATCAATCTCCCCAAAATGTACTAACACAAACATGGTCAAGATCAACATTATAACTTGGAATATCTAGCTTAGATTGCATCCCGAAGTCTGAATTTGTTGGAATTTTAATATGATATAGCAAGTGGAGAACAGGATAAAATAAAATGTGAATAAATATAAGGCATTATAGTAAGCAAGATAAACTTGATAAAGGTGTCAGACTATTCAGTCTTTCCCTCATCTAAGACTCGATTTTTCTTTTAAAAAAATATAAAAGTTATTTTATCTGTGCTAATTTTTTATTAATTGGGATTACTTTCACATCTACAAGAAATAGTTTGTTCTTCCTTATTCCATGGGAACCGAAATATTAGGATGAAATTAGACATGGATATGAACAACAGACCGCAAAAAGTAGCAACTATATTGAAAAGGAACAATAATCCATAAAGATAAAGTAAAACTATATCCAAGATGGGACATTAGATGCTTTGCTTATAGCTAATGTCCTCTTTCGGAATCCTATTTTATATATATATATATCGTGTTCTTACTTATGTTGTGAAGGAATTATGTAATATCACATCTTAATAAAAGCTAATCGATTCCCCTAGATAAATAAGCAAAATGTTCCCCAGAGATATTTTTTTTTCCAAAATTATTGCATGGTTTTGCTAAAATTCCTTTTCGTAATTGTTTTCGCTAGTCCTAACATAACATCAAACTCAGATCGAATTCTTATATTTCTCTATTTTTATCCATTTGTTTGACCGTATCAATTGTTCTTCCAATCAGTATTGGTCACTGGTCAGATCAGATTTTAAAGTCACATCTACTCGAGTAATATATGACCCTCTATAACCTCACTAATTTATATTAATATATTTATTCATGAAAATTATGACAATACATCTATGTACTTCTACTAATATATCTCAATCATTTTCTAAACTAAATAATCTATTAAAGGGGAAATCATGTTTTAACTACTTATAACTAACAATTTAATATCTTATTATTTTAATTAATTATTAAATATATTCATATAATAGTTATTAAAAGAACTCAAACTCATCGTATGAACTTTTCAACAATTGCTTATTACTTACAAATTTTTCTAATTATAGTTATTATTTTTTTGAAAATTTTATTATAACTTTAATTTTATAACCATATATTATTGACGTTCTTCTATATTATAGTGTTCAATTTTTTTTTTATATATATATCGCATATCCGCTAGTATACCTAATGCGAAATGTCCGAGTATTTAGTAGTAATAATGTTACTAGACAATTGTGGCATTGGGGCAGTTCTTTAGGTGGTGGTTGTCAAATATTATGGCGAATACAAACATTGGTTAAAACTTAAAGAGATGGTATTACGTGGAACTTTCCTCACATTCATCCAATAGAGATGGAGCCGAATATTTTCCAAAGTCATATTCTTAGGGCTCCATCACATGCTTAGATAGGCTAGGCCCTCTGGATATGAGGGCGTACATGGAAGAGATTTCTGGGTTCTTAGTGAGCAATTATATAACTGATATTTAATATAACAAGGGCGTTAAATATACTTGTTCATATTTTCATTTTTAATATATTATATTGATAAATACATGGTTTGAAAGCAGCACCAGAAAGATATCATAATGATAAAAATGAGACGAAAACCAAACATAACACAGTTATAATTACGATAAAACAACAATTGGATAAATACATGGAGCATGAACGTTAGATAATCGATATAAATTCAAAAGTACATATTAAGCACAAAAAGGAATCACAAACTTTTCAATATCGAGGGGGTAAAAAAAAAAAAAAAACACTCATAAGTCGTAAAATATCTATTTAACACTATATACAATGAAGTGAAGCTCTTAATAGAAGTAATTTGTATATGATATATGTTCATAATTATTAGAAGGACATAACTCTTAATTACTTTTATGCGTCCACCATTACTAATAACAAAGATGTCTTTGACGTTATACTCTATTTTAATATGAAACATGTCTACATATTCTTGGTAGCCATGCATGTCCACTCCATTATTCTGGATGGTGATATCTCTCTAATCTCTATAATTAACTTAAACATGCATAGAAATGTAAATATCAACCAGAGGGATTATGTCTTAGAACATCCCACTCTTCGCTTTATATAGATGAAATTCAAATTATTGCATACTAACTGACCAACTCCCATTGATGACCAGACAAAAACTATAGTTTTGAACCCTATCAATAGATTAGAAATTATGTTTCTTCATCTTTATGGAACATTGAATCTGAAAATTCATGAAATTACTTAATTACACAAAATATTTTAATTTTATTTTCAGTACTATAATCACATATTAATAAGACCATAGAAAATAACATTATTATCGTAGTAACTTATTATAAGTGAGAAAGTTTTATATAAAAATAATCATGTAGATCTAAAATAAAGTAGTTTCATTTATCTTTATATTTTCTTATGTTTACATTTAGAAAAATTGTTGTCAAACGACAATGAAAGTGACATTCCTAAGTACTCAAAAACAATATTAATGAACAAATAAGATTGAAAATAGCAGAGCCAGCTAGCTAGGAAAGGACTTACGTCTTTAATCTTAGTGGTGTAAATCTCCCCAGCAAGTACTCTATCTCCAAACAAAGAAACAGCTTCTTTGACTGATCTAAATGGAGCTCTTGTATCAACCTCTGCCCTTTTAATCCTTACAAATCCACTCTCATTAGAATCCACACTTGTTCTCATTTTCGAAAGAAACAAAAACAGTATACGAAGTTTCTTTAGTAAAGACAACAACAAGGGTTGTCCTTTTATCGGTTTTTACAAGTTGTAAGAATAAAACAAACTGATAAAGAGAGGCCAAAACAAGTGTGTGTGTGTGTGTGTGTGTGTGAGAGAGAGAGAGAGAGAGTATGTTTCTTTTCTTCGCGTCCACTTCACTAGAATTCTGTTAAAATTTGAAATTGAAGCTGGTGGGTGGAGTCTTGGTCTCATGGTTTAAGTATTTTGCTTTTCTTTTTCACTTTTGACATAGTTCATGTACGAAAGTATTAGTTTATTAAGCAAAGAAGAGAAGGATTCTTCACCTATAGGCTAACCACTTCATGACCCAATATTTTGTTTTCTTCATCTCCTCATTGGAATAAAAGACATAGTATGGTATAGCAATATATAAATTGGTTTATTAGCCTAACTTAAAAAGAAAAATAATACTAATACTAAACTATTATAGTTGTGTCGTATCTAAAACTTAAAATTTATAACTCGCTTTTCGCTCAAGTAGTTTAATCGCCTACTAGATTAATGGGATGGGTCACAAATGCTATAAGACATTTGATGCACCTATCTTGTATACACTAGGAGCGACATATTGCTCCTTTTTCCATTTCCAATTAACAATCCTAAATTTGATTTTTGTGTGTGACAATCAGTTCTAGGAGATCAATATTTTTCTTATCCTTAAATGTAATGAGTGGATTTTGCCTCCTCGACCTACGAGATGATGTTAATAACATCAATGAATTTGCAAACTTAAATGGTCCTATCATCTAAGCGCTAAAATCTTCATTTCATTGACCCTATAACCTTAATGGTCGATGACGAACTGACTAGCCTTATTGATGGAACCATAAAGGTCCTCAATTCAATTGTGCCAAAAATGATGAGATCGTTATAAGAGCGAGAAAGTAAAGGAAAGTAGAAGAAGTTAACAATTTTACAGCACGAAAAAGATAGGGAAAGAGAATTCGTAAGTTATTTTGGTTGTCCTTATTAATACCATAAGGGATGACAATTAAAAAAATATAAATAGTAATCACATAAAGTAAAACCTCTTACTCTTGAAACTACAAACAAAACATTATCTTAATTACCAAGATCTTTTAGATTTAACCAAATTTATAAAAGTAGATTCATGATGATAAATATATAATCCGATATATCTAAGGATTTTTACTTAACAAGTAGGAAACCCCGTAGCAATAGATCTATAGATTTAAGGTAGTCAAGGAATTGAAGAGGTTCTAAACCAAAGAGCAGCCATATAACCGCTCTCCAATACATAAGGGTTTCTTAAGTTTTATGAAAGAAAAACCATACAGTTGCTTAATAAAATGTTTTAAAGATAAATTATGAATCATTTATTTAATTTTGTCATGAGATTAACCGAATAATACCGTTAACTGCGAAAGTGAAATGAGTTTTATTTTATCATAAGTGTGAGATATCTTACATGTAAATAATATTGAAAGTCTTAACACTGGTAACGTATAAGAACTTCATATTTATTTTCAATTAATTATGGACGACAAACCAGTTCAAAACATATCATGCCATAACCCAATATGTGAATACACAAATCATAAGAACAGTATTGCATTGTCTAGAGAACAGACAACTCTTTTCAATCACGAATCGTACATAGTAACTTCCTTTATTCATTCCACAACCAAAAGTGTGATTGGATGTTATCCAACAGGGAGGAGCTGTACATTTTGGCCCATTGAGACAGGTAAATAGATAGGAAGGTCTCTCCAAAGAGCTGGATCAGGACCACACTGCTCATGCATATCTATCGTGCTCCTACCGTTTTTAAATTAGCCTGTGTTTGTTTCATAAAAATAAATAAATAAACAATCCTTCTTACTTTTTTTACTTTTGAAATAATCAAATTTTTTGAACCGTGAAATTTACTATAGAAAGTAACGAAAGTGCAGATACTGACAGTTTTAATGGTAAAAAATAGTGGGAAAAGAAGATGGCAACTGATGATTGGTCAATCACCTAGAAATATTCTGAAGAAAAACGAGAAAAGAGGAAATGGAATACACTCTCTCTCTTGGAATTGGAAATAATTTTCCCTTACTTTTCATTGGCACTTCTCAATTCTCATAAGCCATGATCACCTGCTACAACTTTTGCCTCCCATCATCACTTTTCTACTGATAAGTGCAACCTCTAAAGATTATTTGACGATCTTAAATCTATCATGCAACCAACAATGAATGAAGTCCCAGAAAACATTTTCAACAAATTACACATTCTAAATTCCATTCTCATTGTCGCACTGTTCCAAGTCATAGCACAAGTTTGAATGTGAATATCTCATGATCTGCAATTCTTTCTGGCAGTGATTGGCTTCATAAATTTACAAACCTATTTATATAGGTCAAGCTCCACTTTTAGCCCCAATGGCCTAAAATGGCATAACCTGTGAAAATATTTCATGTTGTCCACTGCAATATGACTACTAAAATCATAATGCGATGGTGACATTATGAACTTGACCTTTGATCCCACTAACTTAAACTACATTTGGCTCAACAATTTGTGAACGGATAAAGAACGAAGCAATACTCTATACACGGTAGAGATTGGTTATTAACAGGTGAATTTCCCTTTACAAGCGCTCATTGCACAGTAATTGCAATGGCAGTGTACTGCTGGACTGGAAACCAGGGTACTTCTCTTCATAGGAGGATAACTTATGGTGCTCTGGCCTTCTCATGACAGTCGAAAGCACCAAAGTCGAAGGAATGAGCTGCTGGTGCTGTTGACACATTTGAGAGTCTCCTTGGACTTTGTGCATGGCAAGGTAAGGAGGGCTTAGTGTTTGAGAGCAAGGGATCCTGTTAAATGTCTCCGTTCTACCATTTTGCACAGTTGGAAACCGAGACACCAGGGTGGAGTCACCCACATGCTTGACACGAGTAGCTAGTTCAGCTGCCAACTGCATTTGTTGATATTGATGATCCTTCGTCAGAATTGAGGAACCTTTATGAAGCATGGAATAACTGGAGCTGATAGGATAGAGGGCTGGCTGTACCTGCATAACAGGATCAAGGACAGTAGGATAAATATACATTTGCACCTTTGCCTCATTGCCAATCAAACATATTACATGGCCAATGCAATAGAATATGCTGTTATCTGTACAACAGGAGTTTAACAGACTATGAAGTACTAGAAGACCAACTGATCATGATCAAATGAACAATCAAGTCGTTCAATTTGTTATGTGCAAATCTAGTCCCAGAACTGTTGCACCAATACTCAGTCTAACTTTGGATAAATATTGAATCTTAAAATCTTTTGTAAAATTTCCATTTTAATTCGTTTATCACATAACAAATTACATGTCAACAGGTGTCATGTGAAACTACACGAGTGCAAAATAAACCAGATTGCATTTGAAAAGTTTTTAGACACAAATGCACATTGGCAAAATTCTAAAAATAATTTAAATTGGCCAAGAAGTTATAGGAGTGAAACTGCTCTTTCTCCTTTATGCTTTCTCACAATTCATCCTTACATTCCATCTAAAAAAAATTGTCACTTAACAGAAGTAGTTAATGGAGTATATTCTGCAATCTAAGAGAATAGAATAGAAAGGAATAATAATACAGAAACGAGCAACTTAAATTAAGATGGTTAACGAATCTAAGCAAGAAATAAACCTGCTTAGATGCTGCTGAAAGTTGATCATAAGCAACAGAATAGTGACTTTGGGATGTGGCCTGAGGCGTATCTGTATGTTGATGTTTAATCGAACTAAGATGCGGAGAAACATGGAGTTGCAAATGCCCTTTATACCAATTTCCTGTTCCAAGCTCATCACCATTTAGGCTGGATTTTACCCTGCCATTTCCAGTGGACAGAGACAAGAAATCGAAACTCTGCAACAAAGCAGCCATGTCAAAGACAATTAGAAGGAAAAGTAACATTAGGACAATAGCACTCGCCTAACCTGTCTCTGCACTGTGATATCACCATTAGCTGAGTACGCAAGCTGCTGGTCTTGATTTTGACTCTTTTCTGGAAGAATACTATTTCTAGATTCACTGAAGTCTCCTTTCCCATCACACTTAGAACAAGGAGAAAGTCCATTCCATACATTTCTGAGTCCCCTGAAGCTGGTTTGTCCAGAAACTCCTTGCTTCAGTTCTTCCAGACGACCAACTTCAGTATGCTCTATGGCATCATTACTTTCACAGGTTTTTAAAGCCTGAATGACGTGGCATATGTAAATGTGAGCTGCACATCTCTTCCAGGGCATTTTGTTGACTGCATTCTTCTTAACCTGTAACATGCCCCCACTGCTTAACAATTTCCATCAAGCATTTTAAAGAAACCGGTCATCATGTAAAGCTCCTAAACGAAACGAAAGACTAGAATCACAGAGTTGTTTTCACCTTAGCCACTGAAAAACCATTTTCAGCTGATCCTTGTTTTACAGAGCAGAGAGTAGCACCTGGCAATGGTGGAGCACTGACAGCAAATGACCTATGAAATGGTGAAAAGAAAAAATGAGAGGATAAAGATCAGGCTGCAAATTTTCAAGAATCAACGCTAGGAGGAAGAAACATTACTGCAAGAGGTCATGCCTTCTGCTGTCTTTTGAAGTCGCTGGGGATAAGCTAGGCCATCGCAAAGAACCTTCATCACCAATCAATAAAATGATGACATTGAGGAAAAAGCTGCTTAAGTTTAAAAGAATTCTGAAACATATAACCAGAGTACAAAAATCACCATGATGTTCGCAGTCCCCATTCCCATGATGTCGCTTCAGCTCTTTTCCAGCAAATGGTTCCTAGTAGTAATTTAGATGTTCAGATTCATTGGAGCTTCCACACCATATAAAAGTTAGGTCAAGAAAATATTATGCTCACCAACGCCTTCTCATGTTCCAATTTGCTTTCATAAAGTGAGCTATCATCATTTTCTTTTGGGAGCTTCAAGCTGAAATATATTTTTAAAAAAAAAAAATTAACCTCTAAGGATCACCACCAGAGTGATACACAGAGAGAGAGAGAGAGAGAGAGATGAAACTTACCTAGCATGTTCACTAATAGCTGTTGAAGTGCCAAAGGAAGCAGCACTCTGCAACTTATCATTGATTTGCTCAATTACACACCCCAATAATAAGGTTGGAGGATTGACTATTGCAGCACTATCTGGATCTTCATGATGTTGTGCGGTAGTTAAGTAATCAATCTCTTGACAAGTTCTCAAACCAGTTTGATTACTAGAATCGGTCATTTGTAAAGATGATCTTTCTTTATTTGCAGAAAAGCAAGCATTTCGAACAGCTGATGATGGGACTGCTTCTTTAGAATCTACAAGAATTTGACATAGCCCGTCTTTGAACATAAAGAATGAAACACAAATACAAAAGCCGAAACCATGTAATAATCGAGTAACCTTCATGCACATTGGTTGGACTCTCTCCCACTCCATCTGCTGCTGAGGATGAACCGTCTTGTATTCCACTTCTACTGGCACTGTCATTTTGAGAGAGCATTCCAGCCAATAAATACAAGGTCTCCACAACTTCCTCTTCATCTTTAGTGATTGTGTCCAAAAGATTTTGTCTGGGTGATTGATGAGACCTTTGTTGATTCTACAAAAGCAACCCCACCTAACATCTATGAAGTTTCTTAAATATAAAGACAAAAGTAAATCCCTACACCAATATCCACCCATTTGCAACTCGATCTCATCTTGAATTCTCATTCAATGTCCTCATACTTATTTGCCTACCTGATATGAATGGTTCAGTTTCTTCGAACGCGGTAAAGGTGGAAATAGAGATCCACTAGAGCGCTTCTTCATGGCTGTAAATGCAAAAGCAAGTTATCCATACGATACGATTAAAAACATTAGGGTTCTTTTTTGGTTTTCTAGTATTATAAACCTTTTTGCTTCAAGGAAAAGCAAAAATAGCTCAGTGGAAAAGGTAGGTTCACTAGAAAAGTGGGCACAATCTCAAACTTAAAGCATTATTAAAGATAATAACTAGACCTAGAAATCACAACAAAAGTGATAAAATAGACATTTAATAAAAGAAACGAATAGGATCTGGCTTCCATGAAAAGCAAGAAAAAGTAAATAAAGAAAAAAGAAAGCTCTTGATTTTGCTTCAATTCCAATTCTTCACATCCACTCAAATGCTAAGCAAAAAAACAAAAACGGAAATTTCTCAGAAAATCCACTTATTGCATCCCAATTCAAACAAGAGTAAAGCTTTCAAGTACTAAAAAACCATTAGAGTTGAAGTAAAAAACAAATAGAAGTACGGAATCTGTTTTATTTATTGTTTAAATTTTAAAAAAAAAAAAAAAACCCAAAAGAATGACTATAGTATTTCAGAATCTACACACCTGACCGGAGCTTCCGTGGAACCGAGGAATGATTGACAGCCTTGCGATCATCCGAACACTACAGCAACAATCATTCCAGATATTAACAGAAAATACAACTAATAAAGGTAACTCAAATACAAGGAAAACTAATTCATATTGTCCTAAAAACATACCTTTCTGAGGATTTTGTGCTTCTTCCCAGAATCCCTATTCGAAACACTAAGACAACCCATTTTGTTCTCGTTGAGGCTTGGTTTTTCTCTTCTTACAAAACTTAGTCTCTTGATTTTCTCTTTACTTAACTTCGACTTCCCCAAAGCTACATAATTGGCAATTACCAATATCACAAAAGATCAAACTTTATATCAAATCAGAACACCCATTAAAAACAAATTATCAAAGAAGCCATTTATATTGTGTCAAGACAAACACTAACAGCAAAATATCACAACTTTACATCAAATGTAAACACCCATTAACAACAAAATATTAAGAAGTGCATTTGCATTGCATAAGCACTAAACTTAATCTTTTAACAACAAAACATCAAAACTTTATATCATATAGAAACATCCTATCATAAAAAATTACTAAGGAGTTACATTTGCATTACATAAGCACAAAAAATAAACTCTTTCACCAGAAAATATCGAAACTTTATATCGAATGTAAATACCCATTACAACCAAACTACTAAGTTGCATAAGCATTTAACACGAACTTCTATCACAAAGTATATTCACATTAAAATGGAAACACCCTTTTAAGAACAGATTACTAACAAGATACATTTGCGTTGCAGAATGATCAAACACAAGTTTGTATCACAAAAACTCAAAAACTTTACATAAAATGGAATCACCCATTAACAACTAGTCACTTCAAACGACCATGAACATTTATTAAACTTTGAAAACAAATTCTTATCACCAAAAATGAAGATAAACGTACCATAAAGACAAAACCCACTATGGAACTTTTAATGAAAAAGTCAAAATTTAGTATACCAGATTGTTTAGTGAACCGACCTATTCCCTTCTTCGAGTCTCGGGTGGTGTCCATCTTTTTAGTAGTGATCATTTCGTACGCAATATAAATTCGCACAGTTCAAGCGAAATATTATAAAATGAAGAAGATATAATAAAGTGGAGGGACAGACGGGGGAAGGGAGAGAGAGAGAGAGACAGAGAGGAAAAGGGTATTAAGAGGAAAAGGAGAAATACGTTTCTCGTGTTCAGAGAATCAGGTTCTTCGTGAAACAGAGCACATGAATATGAGAGAGAAAGGAGAGAGGGTCTATATGAAGTAAAGTGAATGAATACATAGTAAATGAAACGTTCCGTGAAGAGAGATAAAATATAAAAACAAGTTAAAAAAGATCCTTAACGGGTAACGGGAGTACAGCTCTAGGCTAGTGATCTTATACCAAGGAAAAAAAAATGGAAAGTCTAATTAATGTATTTAATGTATTCCAAGACCCACCAATTTCTTTCTTTCTTTTATAGCTTTTTTTCTTTTTCCTTAATTAATTGGTAACATTTGCTAAAGTTATAAAAAAAAACAAACAAAATATTGCATTGCATGTGTAGCTTTTTTTTTTTTTTATCCCCCTTCATTGGCTGGATAACAAATATTAAATAGTAGTAATTGAATACATTTGGTAAGAAGAACGAAGTAGGATTAAATTAAAATTGCAAATTCTAAAATGTATAATAGAAAAGCAATAGCTACTATATTATTTAATTGCATTTAAAATGACTTTAGTGATAAATATGTAAACAAGTCATGATAATATGATAATAAACATGAGCTCAAGTTTCAACTAAATTCAAATTTTCAAAATTAGAACTCCACTTTGATCAAGACTAAATCTAACTTGAAGTGGCATAGAACAAGCCTAAATCCAGATCAATTGATAAGGGGTATTCATAGTTTTGTATATTTTATTAGTATAGGTCTACTATGTTTTTGATATAGTAGTATATAGCAAATTGTATTGTTTTTATATAAATATCATGTAGCACTTCTACGAATGGTTAACTTAATAGAATATAACAAACTTCTAGAAACTACTTCGTTTACTCTCTTTCCCTACTCTCATTTTTCATTGTTTTATCTCCATTGATACACTTTTCATAGCTTCGTATTCCTAATTCACACACTCACAATTGCTACAGCTAACAAGAACACTCATTGCAATAGTTTGTTTCACTTGCTTTTGCCCTTTCATCATGGTATCAAAGTACAGTTTTCACCTTTAAAGGATATCTTATCACCATATTGTATTCATCATTCAAACAATCAAAATTCTATTCTTGTAACACCTATTCTCACCAGTCTCAATCATAACACTTACAACCATTCATTTATTCTGGCTTTGTTAATTTGCAATAAAATAAGATTTGTTGATGGATCAATTCCAACTCTTTTGAAGGATGATAGCTTGTTTCTGATTTGGAACAAATGCAATAATTTGATTGTAGCCTAGATATTGTGCTCAATTTTTCTATTAATTGCAGCCACTGTTATCTACATGAGTTCAGCGAAGGAAATTTGGGATAAATTGAAGGTTTATTTTTCTCAACTCGATGATTCACTTATTTACCAATTATATCATCTTCTAAATACTGTAGTTCGAGGAAATAGAAGTGTTAATGACTATTTCAAAGAACTTAATACTATTTGGGAGGGATTGCAAAATTCTCATTCACTTCCACATTGTTCATGTGGTAAATGTGATGATAAGTACTTTAGTAAGTTTGTAAAAATGGCTAAGAAAGATTATGTTTTTCAATTCCCCAATGATTTGAATGATAATTTCTCTGTCATAAGATCTCAGATTTTGGTGTTAAAGCCATTTCTTATGCTTAATAAAGTATACAATCTTGTTTTACATGATGAATTTTAGAAGCCTAATAGATGTAAAGATTTTGTAGTTGGTGAAGCCTATGTTATGGTTTCTATTAATCAAAATAAAGGGAAAAACAATTAAGTTAATCAAAGAGTTAAGAATGATCTATGTTGTAGCTATTGTCGAAAGAAAGGACATCTAAAGGAGAAATGTTATAAGTTGATTGGATTTTCTTCGCATTTTAAGTTTAATAGGTCTAAACTAGTTGTAACTAATCGGGCTTTAGTAGATGGATCTAGTTTTGCTTCTTTCCATGGTAGATCCTGTAAGTGACTCGTTTGTCAAAGCTGCTTCTAGTAATTCGAATAATATGGGAACTAGTTCTTCACAGAACGATAGTCCAAATATTAATCTAGCTAAAGATCAAGTTCTCATCTGCTTAGTCTACTAAATGCTTCCAAGCCTTCCAATTCGAATACTTTAAACACTTTTTTCTACCAATCCTACTAATGTTTCTCAAGCTTCTTTGTGCAAAACTCCAATTCTTAAGAATCTCTTCATGCTTCTCACATGGCAAGTAATTTTTCACTTGTTGTTTCTTCATCCTCATAGAATTTTGTCACTTAGATACTTGATTTGAGAGCTACTGATCATTTCATTAGTTCTTTTCATCTCTTTCATAGTTCTACTATTATCATAAACACATTTGTTCAGTTACCTAATGGTGTTTGGTTACCAACTACTCCTAAAGCTTCAGTGTTGCTTTTTCCTAATCTAATGGTTCGTGATGTTTTATTTGTGCCAAACTTTCATTCAATCTAGTGTCAGTTTTCAAATTGTTGTTTGATAATAGCTGCTCACTTATTTTTTCTCTAAGGCTAAATCTGGCTCTTCTGCCTAGAACAAGTACAACATCATATATACTATTATCTTGACGTTGTAACTTGTAATACTTCTCATGTAATTGATCATGTGCCAACTACTTTAGATATTTGGCATTATCGTTTTAATCATCCTTCTTTTGATCGCATGGAATACATACAGTCTTGATAAATCTGTTAAGTATAAACAGTTTGATTGTCTTGTTTGCCCCCTTACTAAACTACAAAGTCAACTGTTTCGTTTACATGTTAAGTAGACAACTTGTCCCTTTGAATAAGTACATATGGATGTTTGGGGACTTTTTTCTACTTCAACTTTAGAAGGATACAAATATTTCCTTACTATAATAAATGATTTCTCAAGAGTTACTTGGATTTTCCTTATGAAAGCCAAGCATGAAATTGTTCTTGTGTCTTCTTTTTATCGTTTTGTTCATACATAATTTGATAAGCAAATTAAAATCATTCGGATAGGTAATGGTTGAGAGTTTTTCCTTTTTGATTTCTATTCTAGTCATGGAATACTCCATCAAGTTTTTTGTGTTGAAACTCCTCAACAACTAGCATAATGGAATGAAAACATCAACATTTGATTGTTGTTACAAGATCCCTTCTTATTCAATCTTCTTTACCTTTACATTTTTGGGGTGATGCTGTTTTGACAGCAACACATCTTATAAACCGCATTCCTACTGACATACTTGGTGGAGTTTCACCTTATCAAATCTTGTTTCACACTTCTCCTTCTTACTCATATTTTCAGGTCTTTGGTTGTCTCTGTTTTGCTTCAACTCTTAAGCGTAATGGTATGAAATTTAATGCTCGTACTCATCCATGTGTTTTTGTAGGATATCTTAATGGAGTCAAGGGTTACAAGTTATATCATTTGCATGGAGGTATATAATATCTCGAGATGTGTTTCCAAAGCATCTATTTTTTTTTCATGTAAAGCAATTGCATTCTTCACTTCCTATTTCTTTATCCAAGTCTATTGTTTACTTGCCTTCTATTAACTCACATTGTTTTGATCATTTGTTTGCTCAATTTTCTAATACACACTAGTCCTCGTAGCTACACACAAATTCTTAGTCTACTTCACAACCTAATATAGATTCTCAATTTTCCTCACAACCAAATACAAAGTCTCGTTCGTTATCTTTTGGTCATTCTTCTTCTTCTACCTATCCTGCTATTAGACGAAGTATTAGACCTACTAAACTTCCATCTTACTTAGCCGATTATCACCATACACTTAGCTTGGCTCAGACTAATCATTCTTCTACTACTAATTCCACTTCTTCTACTGTTCATCTTCTTCAACAAGTCTTGTCCTATAATTCTTTATCACCTTCTTTTAAAGCTTTTTCTATTCAAATATCTCAACATTCTAAACCCATGTCTTATCATCAAGCTAAACATCTTTTGCCTTAGAAAAAGGCTATAAGATGAAGAGCTTGACGCTGTGTCATGATATAATATTTAAACGATTATTCCTTTACCTTATGGCAAAAATACAGTGGGCTGCAAGTAAGTTTATAAGTTGAAAACCATTGCTAATGGCTTTATTGATAGATTTAAGGCTTGCTTAGTTATTAAGGGATATAATAAAAAAAAAAAAGAAGAAAGGTTTTGACTATAATGAAACTTTTAGTTTGGTAATGTCAAGCTTGAATTTTCAATTTCTTTATTAAATTTGATTTCATTTCCCACTTTTTGATTAATACTAAACTCTAACCCATTTAATATTAATCCTCGACTAGAAAAATTGAGAAATTTCGATTTTTTTAAAAAACTTTTAGAGTTGCCACCCGACCAGAGTCAGGAAAAAAAAAACCGTAATCAATTGGGTGAATTTACTACAATTTAGCTATGGTCTTCGATTTCAATTTAATAAAAACCAAAGGGTTTCGAATTTCAGAGCTAACCTATCAAATCTTAACAGGTATCACTATCTATTTTTCAAAATTAGGTTTATTCTTCTAAATTATCCTTTTTGGTATTTTTAAGAAATAATTAAAAAAACAAAAAAAAAAAAACAGAATCTAAGTTTCTACAGATTTTAATGTTGCTCTGAAGGTGTCTACGTACCTGCTAATCGAGATCAGACAACCATAATTCTTTCCAAAAACTTTAGTATGTTAGTTGATTTTAATTTTGAAAATCGATCAGATTTACGTAGTTAACCGATTTAGTTTATCTAAATAAAAACTAAAGGATCTTAACTCTCGAAGTCTTTTATTTTATAAAGAAAGACTCTAAAAAAATCTTATTTTTTAAAAGGATCTTTTATTAATTTTTATTTATATATTTAAAAAATTAGCTTTTTATGTGATGAATCCCTAAACAAAACCTAATCCTATAAAAATTAATCCTAACAAACCTCGAACTAATACATACATATATTTATACATATATTACTACTATTAAATAACTATCTACTTAAATCGATATTTAATCTATATAATATTAGAAAACTAATGATAAAGAAATATCCTAAACTATTATATGCATAAACTATGCTAAATCACTAAGGGTTTAATAAAATAATAATAATAATATATATGTAAATAATAAATAAAAAATTTTGAAAGAATCGAACAAGGCTGAACCTGATTATTGCTCGGTAAACAATGGTGATAGACAATGGTCGTGCTCGGTGAGATCTAGCCGTGTGATTAGGGGATGTGCACGGACGTGGCGTACGTATGGAAGGCCATTTTCGGCCTCAACGACTAGTGTTGGATTGCCAGAGTGTCAGTGGAGAAGCATCCACATTGCGACTGTAAGGTGGCATCCCAACAATAGTAACCAACAGTGTGGGACAATAGTGAAGGACAATACTCCTAATTAACAATAAAGGACGGATCTTATGGGACCGAGACGGTATCACAACAAACCACTATTACGTGTGCCTAGTCGTGCGCTACTTGTGAAGTGCTAAGGTTGACGTGAATAGTATGTACGTGACTGATCAGTGCGATAAAGTGTAGTGCGAAAGTAGGAGTGGTCTACTAGTCATGCAGATCAGCCGTACATGTTTGCGATGAAGTGGATAGTAGCGTACTCGTGTTTAGGAGTAAGTCACTATGGGAGTGACGCGCTGGCGTACTGTCTTCAAGCGTGTTCAGTCACGGAGTGTTATAAGCGTTGCAAATTAGTCAGTTATCCGTACGATGGAATTGCTACTGGCAGTGTAGTGGAGTCTCGTCTGGAGTATGGACGTGAAATGTGTTAGGATTGTGTGTTGCCATTGAAGAAGAAGAGGTAGTATGCTGCAGTGTGTTATATCCTAAAGTATGGGCTAGCGGACTGGCTGCTTTGCTCGGCGAGGATGGATGCTTGGACGTTGTTGGACAAAGGATGGGCGTTGATCTACAATGTTATACGATGTGTCAGCTTGATTCAACACATCTGTGACTGAATGGTGTTTGATTTCGGTGAGTGCAGCAACAGTGATTAGTCATGGAATTGGAGTTCGTTAGGGGTTTTCTACGGTTGGAATATGTATTAGAGTCACTAGTCACATGCGAGTGGAGTTGTATGGAGTTTGTTTAATGGAATACAGTAGATGGACAAAGGATTTTCAATTCTTTCAGGAGTGTGTAATTGTGTTTTATGTCGCGCGTCTCGTATTTATAAAGTCTGAAACAAATCATATCGAATCGAATCGAATCGAATCGAATCGAATCTTTTGTATCAACACGAATTTGATCTGATAAAAATCAAATCATTTATATTGATTTAAACCCGATTTAATAAAAATCAAACTAGATTTAAATCTTTTATAAAGATTTAAATCTTTTATAATAATTCAAATCCAATTTGATTCTTACGAATCTTTATCGCATTAGATTCAAAAGATTTGATAAAATTTAAAATTAGATTTGAATCCCATATGTTCAACCAATTTTTGCAAAATGAAAGAAAGCAAAAATAACAGGCACATAATTACCTAGTAAGATTCGAACCCATGACTCCAAGCTAATCTAATGTTAATACTTAAATACTTATCTATTAAGCCGTTGGCATGTACCTTAATATATAGCATAATTAAATTATGCTTAGACTACGTGATTTTCTAAAATAATTATTTGAATCAAACTAAAACTAAAACACTTTCTTAAAATATAAGAATTCTTAATAATTTTTCTCTTTTTTCATTTTTTTTGTATTTTCATCATTTTTTCAATTTTTTTATTTTTTATTTTGGAATTAAGACCCTATTATTAACAAAAAAACAAAACAAACAAAACTTAGAACTACAAAGAGTCAAAAATTGAGTGTCTATAGGTTATTAAACATATAACAATATATTTATTTTTCTATCTTGTTATTGTTTTTAATTGGCATATTCATCAAATATATGTTCATAATGCATTCTTAAATGTTGATTTGAATGAGGAAGTTTATGGACGTACTACTGGGCTTAGACCTTAAGGGGGAGCTTGGTTCTAATCTTGTTTGTAAGCTTAATAAATCGTTGTATGGGTTGAAGCAGGCTTAATGGCAATGGAATGCCAAACTAACCACTTGTCTTTTGAGTCGTGGTCTGCAATAATCTTATTATGATTATTCTTAGTTTACCAACGGATTAGGTGATGATTTTCTTATGGTGTTGGTTTATGTTGATGATTTTGCTATTACAAGTAAAAGTCTTACTGCTATCAATTATTTCAAGGCTTTTCTTAGTTCACAATTTAAGGTGAAGGATCTTGGCACCCTCAAATGTTTCATTGGTTTAAAGCTTGCTCGCTCCACTATTGGTCTTATGTTATCTTAGCATAAGTTTGCTCTAGACTTGCTTTAGAAAGTTGATTTCTTAGGGCTCGGTCATCCTCTATCCCTTATTATTTGCTAACCATAAATTAACTCATGATGATTCATTTGATCTTATGGAAGCTATTAGGAACGTGCAACTTATTGGTAAATTGTTGTATCTTTCCATTATTCGACCCAACATTATATATTTTGTATTAGGTTTTATAGATCAAAAGGAATGCAGTAGAAAAAAAAAAACTATAAAACCTATCTTAGGATCCATGTGTAACATGTAACAAAAAGTAGTTATATTAATAAAAGATTATAAAACTAACTTTTCCCTAATGAGAAGTATTATCTCTTTCTAGGGACAGAGTTTAATTAAAATCCAAATCCGATTTATTGTTTCAAAATGTGTTTACCCTAAATACTCTAAACGTAATTCCTTTAGCAATATCTACATACACGTTAATAACAATAAATTCTAATCCTTTATATTGCTAGATGATTGGGATTAGAATTAGAAAAATTAGGAAGCAAAATGTTATATATCTCTCTCTTGCCTTTTCTTTAAGTATTTCTCTAAATAGAAAATCATCATCCAACTCTTTATTCTGCCCTTTGTCTTTTTTAAACATTAACTAAAATTAATAAAAGAAACCTTTCGTTCCATGAACTTTTCAATTACTACAACATTTCAATTGTATAACAATTAAACATGAATTTAATGATAGAAAACCTTTTAATTGCCATTAACTTTTCAATTACAATTGAATATGGAATTAATAAATTCTATATCCTTTTAATTTCCATGAACTTTTCAATAGCAATTAAACATGAAATTTATAAATTCCATCTATTTTTACACAAAAAGACAATAATAAACTATATAAACTTTAAAAGGTACTTAACCGCAAATATCTACTATGTGATAAAATAAATTGCTTCCAATTTATTATTTCATATCAATTTATTCTAGGTCTAAAATAAATATTGACAAATTTAAGTATCCACTAAAATTTCTTATCAAAACTTTGTTTTTATTAATCGTGCTATAGTATATGACCCTCTAGGTTTGTATATACGGAGGTAATGTTTATATAAATATAAACCAATGTAACCATCTAGCAACAATTATTGATTATCCAATGTAATAGAAAAAGTGTGAACGAGAAACTACTATAAACCAATTACTACGTAACTAAATCTCTTCATCAAATGATATCCTGATTAAATCATTGCATGTCATGTCATGTCATCAACATTTAATTATTTTACTTGGTTTCCAAGATAAAATAGACTTAATAATACTTGCTGTGACCATAGGCTTACAAGTCACTATTATCTTAATCAAGTGACTTTGGATATTGACTCCCTAATCAAAGAAAGTAATGAATTATATCTTGACTCATCACTATCATCTCTATATTTTATGTCGTACCCAATAACCGTATTATTTACAATCCAAATAAAAACTGCACTTAATGGCATTAAAACATAGTATTCCATATATAGGATATATGAAGGTTTCAAGTCTAGGGATTATTTACACTGGTTTATTTAGAGGATGAAGCAATGACATTAAACATGTGGTGTTCTCTATTAGCGGGTCATATCTAGTGTACCCACTTAACTTTGGGCACCCACTTATATAACTCAGATATTTTTCCCTTAATCCAGCGAGAATGACTTTAGTTAAACAACATGTTGGTATAAATATATATATCCCCTCCAAATATTTATCCGACCAAGGATAACTTTTAGATAATACAATATAATGAAATCTCACTGATAATACACTTTTATTATAATTCCATACATACTCTAATTATCTATGGGACTTTACTATAAAATATATACTAGCAGAAAAGTATATAAATATAATAAATACTTGCTTTTTATAAATAATATTTATAAATACATCAAAAATATATTAGCACATTGTACACAAATTACAACATTTTATTCTTATGTTCAGCCAGTTTATGCAAGCTTTACAGTGTTTACATCAAGTTGCTTTAGAATGTGTATTAAGATACTTAAAGCAATATCCTAGACAAGGTGCTTTCTTTTCCAATAAAACAAATCATTTCTTATAGGCAATAGCATGCTTAATGATTGGACTAAAAGTTGTGTGAAAATCAATGTCAAGTCATTAAGTAAAACCCTTGGCAACCAAGCAAGCTTTGTACCAATCAATTGTTCCATTAGATTTGCATTTTGCCCTATAAATCCATTTATAACGAATTATGTTTTGTATGTTAGAAGGAGGAATTAAATGCATGTTTCATTACTTAAGTGAAAGCAAAGGGTTCATGAAATTTTGAAACAACGAGGTAATTAAAAATCCTTTTAGGCTTGAAATTGTTGCTTTTGGATTAAGTAACAATACTATGGTGAGGAGATGGAGAATTGTCTTGTATTAATGAAGATGATTGAGAAGCTACATTATTTGGGGCTAAAGATGGATGACTTACTTGTATTGATGGAGATGACCGAGAGGTTGCATTATCTAAGGCCTGAGATGGATAACCTAAAGAAGTGGAGATAGATGGAATATTAAAGGAAGAGGCTTGTATTGGAACTATAGGGAATTTAAGTTTCATGAAGAGAAGGTTTTAAGGGTATAACAATCAAGTTATCAAAAGTGAAAGTAGGATCAATTGAAAAAAAAGTTCAAGTAGAAGGGGTGGATTTTATAACTCTATTAGCTTGTGTGGACATAAATTAAAAAGGGAAAGAATTTTTGACAAACACAACATGACGAGAGAGATATGGTAGGTTTAAAGGAAGACACAAGGTTGGGATTTAATTCTAATTTATTGAGTGTGTATAGTTTGAGCCAAGGGTATAGACAACCACATACCTTCAATTTACGATAGTTTGGCTTGTCATGAAAGAAAACTTTAAAAGGAAATTTTTATTGAAGAAAAGGATTTAGCATGCGATTGATGAAATAGACAGCAGTTTGGTAAGCCGAAGTCCAAAACTTTAGTAAGAGTGAAGCTTAGTACAAGAAAGTAAATGTGGTTTCAATAATATGATGATATTTTCTTTCTATAGTAGAAACACTTTATGGTGTGTGATGAGGGAATAAAGATGTTGAATGTCATGTTGACCAAGAAAACTCTCCCCCTCCATCAAAACATAAGGTAATAATTGGAAGTTGGAAATATTTCTCAATAAGTGTCTTAAATTGTTCAAATGCACTAGTGATATTAGATTCATGTTTTAAAGGATATGTCCATGTATATTTGGTAAAATGATCAACAAAAATGATATAGGATTTAAAGTGATCAAAGGATGCAATAGGACCAAGACCCCATACATCTATATAAACTAACTCGAGTGGTCTGAAACTATGGAGAATGGATGTGCTAAAGGATAGTTTGTAACTCTTATTGCAAGAACACGAGTTACATGGATCCAAAGTTGTATTATGAGAAATTGGTAAATTATAAGATGAAACAATGCAATTCAATGTTTTTTTATTTGGATGATCTAAGCATTGATGCCAAAGAAATATAATGTGTCTTGTTAAGTTATTGCTAGTCGATGCATGGTGTGTTTGGAAGTTGAAAGAAGATTGTTAAGTTGCAATTGTCGACTTGTATAGGTTCTCTTTACTCTGGCTATGGATATATGTTACCCTCAATCTCAAATCCTTCACCATAAAATAAGATGAAAAGAACTCAATTGAGGCATAATTGGTTTTACAAAATTATGAAACAAATAATAAATTCTTTACAATATTAGATGCACACAGAATATCATTAAGTGTAAATGAATGAGAGGGAGTATTTAGCATAACTAATCATGTATGCATAATGGGAATGTTATTATCATTACCTACAAGGATGTCATCACCTCCACTGTACTCGGAATGAATGGATAGGTTCTATAAGTCAGATTTCATGTGAATAGCGACACTACTATGCATAAGCCAATTTTTTATTAAAGCGGATGGAGCTCTTGGTAAGAGATGAGCTCAAGGTTCAAGAGTTATTCTTGGTCTACACACTTTCACAAAGTGACTAACTTTATCGTGAATTTGACATTAAATTAAAATGTCACGATTGTGGTTATTCAGTTGTCCACCATCCTGGGAGAAGTGCCTCTTGTTTCCATGGTTGTCGTAGTTTCTTCCTTTGAGTTTATTGTTGTTGGAATGTTGATTGTATTAAGTTATAATATCAATTGGTACCTTCTTGGTACTTTCATGCTTCAAAAATATTTCATGATCACTGAGTTTTTCAAACAATTCTTCATATGTTATCAGAGTATCATGAGCATGTATAGTAGCACTAAGAGGTGATGCAACTAATGCAAGTTCATTTACAATGGTTCAGATTTCTCTTAAGTATTTTGCAATTGATGTGGAGTTTTTCATCATATTGGCGAGAGTTGCATGAAGTCCATAGATCCTTGTTCTTAATTTTTTAGCTAAGCTAGTTGCCAGTTGCATTAAGCATGTTGGTTGTTTCAGCTAATGTTATTATATGAAAAATGTTACCATCAACTGATGCCAATGGCATTTTAAAGGAGATTATCTTGTTTGATCCATAATTTGAAATCTAGTACATTTTTGTCTATAAGACATAGATAGGAGCCATCAATATAGCCCATTACATCATATCCATGGAGTAAAGTGATAACTTGTGCTCTCCATCTTGGGTATGTGCTGCTATCATTTTGTTTCAAAGGAATTTGAGAAACAACATTAAAGGTTATCAAGGTTTGGCTAGTGCTTTCTACCATTTAAACATTTGTATTTTGTGATTGGTTTAATGAATGTTCTGACATGATGAGTAAATGAATTATGCTCGTTGGAGCTTTGAAAGCTCTAATACGATAATAAGTTTTATTAGAATAGTAGAAGACTTTGATTTTATCACGATATAATAGGTTTATATACAGCTAATATACAAGAGAAAATAGGGAAATAATAATTTACAATGGTACAACAATCAAACCAATAAATAAGCCTATGAATAAGAATATACTTTGTGATTGGATCTCATATTGTATTAATGAGACATATCCATTGTGATTGAATCTGAACTCTATTAGTTTACACCTTCAATTATTGTCATAATAGAAATATGTTTGAAAATGGTTGTCAAGTGGTTTAATTGGGGTGAAGACTCGATTATGATGGTTGGATCTAAGTGGTATGATCAATAGTCTAACAAATGAAATAGGATCTCACATATCACAGAAAGAATATAGAGAAATGTAGAAAATGGATAAGGCTTTTTATTCTTATGAATGAATTGCAATTTCTATTTTCACATTGTGCAAACTTTATAAAATAGCAATTTCATGAAACAAACATAATAATAATCTTATTAGATGAGAAATTGTTGTTTCATCCATCTCCTATATTATCAACCAAACGTTTTGTAGATAATTTAATAATGAATTTTTTTTTAGAAATTTCATATTATACAGCAATGATCAAATGTTAAAATCACAATTTCCATGGAGAACATTATCCATATTGAGATAATGTTAAAATTACAATATTAACTTTATGTGTTCTCTAATTTTATATTTAAAATTTAAAATTAGTAAAAATAATACACAACTAAACTTTTACTAGTTAAACTTAAACTTGAAATTTTGAATTTATTGAATATCATGCCTAAATAATTTTTTTGTTGTTGAATTTGTTCTCTATCATCTTTAAAAGATAACGTGTACACAAGTATAGGTAAGATAATAAATTTAACAATTAAAATTTGATAGAATATGATATCTACTAATTTTAAGCTTTAAATATAGAATTACTTTAAATTAAAATAATACTCCAAATTTTGTATAGTAATTTTAATATTGTTCGATCTATTTACTCGCCCGCAGTTGCAATGACATCTCATCATGGAGTCATTCTAATATGAAAGTGTTGGTTTTGGTATTTGGACCTTCCCCTAGTTTACAGCTGTTGAATTGCTAAATCTTACATGTCAGCCACATCAAAATATTAGTAGTGAGTGCCAAACACGGCATTATCTATCCGGGGAACCATTTATTTGCTCGATCACATTTATAAGGAACCGATCATAATCCTACTTCATTGTCGTATCATAAGTTCTTTCTCCCGTGCAATGTACAAGCTTAGCTTATTATTATTATTATTACTAGTACTACTATGCCATCTATTATTACATTACAACTTTGGGAAGTATGGAATTAAACGCTATTTATCTTATTAGAAAATCAGTATTTGTATTATTAAACTACAATCAATATTGCACCTGTGATTTATTTCTAATCATATGACAATCAAATATTCTATGTATTGATTGTGATTAGACCAACTAAGATGTGTTGATTCGAATGGACTTAGGCTTCGTCTCCTCTTCTACTTCTCAATACCTACAAAAAAGCCCCTTATAAGCAAGCCTATGAGGGCTTTTCAGTGCTTAAGTTAGTAAGAAGGACCAAGGAAAGGCGAGATGAGCACTAAGGACCTGATGGATTGTGTTCGTCTTGTGTGTAGGTAATAGGTGTTGAATTTTTTCCCTCTTCAAGAGAGGGAAAATAAGAAATCTTAGAGAATGAGAGAAAAAGAGGATGATAAGGATTACGAACTAATCAATTGCTCCTGAGCTCGAGGACTTGCACATATGGTCCGCTAAGTTGTCTAAGGGAAGTTAAATTCTGAAGAATAATACCTTCTCCACCCCAACCTACCGAGGTACTTAATTCCGATCTCTCTCTATCTCATTTCAAAGACCTCCGAGGTGGCCAACTTAACTACCCAACCAAATTCTTACTACTGTACTAATCCTAAGCCAAGTATTGAATTCACCCATTACCGAGCTAATACATGTCCGAGGCCAAGCTATCAACTTTCAAGCTGACTAGCTGAGGCTGATCTAAAGAATGGCCGCTTAGTGGACCAACCCTATCCAAGCCCTAAATAACTAAGCTGTAGTACACCCGACCTAACCTACTTTGCTCCAAATCAACTTTGCTTGACATACAACATCATCTAGACCACATAATGGACAATAGACATGTGTCCTACTTTTTTTATATTCATATTGTCCTTTTTGTAACCAAATATCCTTTTTGTCTATTTATAACTTTACCCTTGTAACGTATTCCTTTTTTCCTTTTCAAGTAGAATCTTTTTCTAATTTATGTCAACCTAAGACTTGTCCTAATTGGGTCATATAAATACTTGTAATATGTAATAGCTGCAACAATTGGTGACATTGAATTTTAGACATAATTTCCTTCGTGAGCTAAGTATCCTTTGCTTACTCTCGTTTATACTTATCTAGTCCATTATGAGTGTGGATTAATAGTGAATGCCTTCTAACTACACTTATACATAATATTAAGTGCAACTTGAGCTTGTGTAAGGTATTGGTGCATCATATCCACCATCAGTGTACAAAGATCCCTACTCAACCTTTGACTTCCATTTAGTTTTCAGACTATCTTAAGGTTTGAACCCACCCTTGGTCATTTTAGCGACTTGTTGCTATTGTACCTCTATACTTCTTTAAGGGATATACTATATGAAAAGTGGTTTATCACAATCGTACAATGTAGGAATGGCGAACGTAGCTATCCTAGACAATTTATCTGCTTTTGCATTTTTTGCTCAAGGAATTTCGTTGACTTCCTAAGAAGCTAATTCTACAAGAAGGCCCTGCATTAAATGTAAGTACTTGACCGTATGATCCCTTGCATGTCTTCTAAGGTGGATGCAAAGACATTTGAGTTTTGCTAAAGGAATTCTGTTTGTACGAACTTCTTGTTGTCTGGTAACTTGGCACCTATTTTGGTTATCATTTTAGGGGTATTGGATATCTAGACTTCGATGGTCTTTTCTATAGGTTCGCCTCATAGTGCCAAAGTAGGTGTGTTAGTTGACTTGATGTTCATGACGTTGTTTCTGAATTAGGCTTTAAGGTAGAGTGTTCTAAACAAGGCCTGATCGCCTTTGGCCTTACCAACTCTAATGGGGTTTATAAACTTCCCTTTAAGGCATTTTTGGCTAACAAGCATGTTGAACTTTATTATGCTTGGTCTACCAAGGATGACAATATATGGTGACCAAACGTCAACAACAATAAAGTTTATTGACTGGGTGGCAACATGATTACCATCGCCAAATTAAACAAGCAATGATATGCCATGTTAAGGGTTGATAAGGGTGATAATATCGAGATGGGTCTAAGTTTACATAAAGCTTGAAATGAAAGGTGATAAAATGTGAAAGAAGGGAATAAGTAAATGAGACGAACAAGCAAAACCATAAACGATTCTGAGGATATAACACACCAAGGAAACTCCACAAAATCACAAAGCTAACTCAATATGATACACAAGCGGTTCAATGAGGTCACTCGCTATCTAGTTTTGCTTAAGGGTTAGGATAAGAGTAAAAATAGGAAAGAAAGCATACTAAGCTCACGAAAGGAAATATATTCAATATCAAATGTGTAAGATGATTCTCATGGCTACATATTACGGGGGTATTTATACCTGAAATGTTAGGACATCCTACCTAAAATGGAAAAGACAAAAAAAAGTATTGCCTAAAAGAAGTAATGTATAAAGAATAAAGGGTACAAATGAAAAATCAAAGAAATCAATGAATTGCACAACAAAATCCTTTTCATGCAAGATTAGACACATGGCAATAAGTTATTGGAGACGCTTTTGACAAAAATAAACAAATGATACAATCAGGATAAAGGTCACCTAGCAAAGGTGCCTCCAAGAAGACATAGTGCAAATGTGTGCTGAGGTTCTCGACATCGGTACTACTGAGCTGAAGGTACGCACAACCATGGTCAAGTAGACATGTGAGGGGTTTGACTGTTAGTGGAGTATATTTCAGGTCAGTACTTGACTACTGAGAGATGAGAAGTTACTCAACTCGGCATCTAGAATTAGTTAGCAATACAGATCAACTCAATCTTAGTGGGAGTTGGTTAGAATAGTAGAATCTGCTTCACTAACCCCTCAAGACCTTACACTCAGGCTAGAGTTAAAGGTTCGATAGCTCAATTCCTATCAGTACTAGTATCCTCCACATAAGCATTCTACCATAGGCAAACAAGGATCCCAATAAGTCAAATTCTTCCCTACTATAGCTCGGATTAGTAATCCCAAAGTACAATTAACTACCTCTTTTTGGCCATCAGTTTAGGGGTGGCAGGAAGTATTGAATAGTAGTTTAGTCCCCATTTGACGCTAAAGAGTCCTCCAAAAGTGACTAAAAAGCTTTGGATCTCTATCTGAGACTACACTACTTGGTACACTGTATAATCAAACAAGTCCCTATAAAAAGAGAAAAGCAATAGCCAAAGCATCATTAGTTTTAGATTTGGGTACAAAATATGCCATCTTACTAAATCTATCTACGATGACCATCAGAAAATCTTTACCTTCGGTAGTTCTCGACAATCCGAGAGCAAAGTCCATGCTCAACTCAATTTAAGGTCGGATTGGGACAGGCAAAGGCATTACTTTTCCTTATTCGCCTTGACATTTGGCCCTCTTGCAAGTAGTATGACTCTCAATAATTTGGTGCACATCTCACCTCATCTTTAGCTAAAAGAACCATCCACTCAACAATTTATATGTCCTCTTGTCCTCAAAATGTCTAAAAAGTCCACTAGAATGAGCTTCTCTAATAAGTAATTCTCTTAAAAAACCAGTCAACACACGTAACTTGCCTCCCCAGAATAAATACCCATCTTCCATGTAATAGTTATCCACTGTTCTTCCTTCAGCATATCATCTAAATATAGGACAAAAATAAGAATCATGTTGATATGATTCTTTAATGCTTGCAAACCCTGATAGTTTAGTCTGCAACTCGATAAGAAGCATATGCCTTTTGGATAGAGTGTCGGCAACTACGTTATTCTTGCCTTGCTTGTATTTGATGATGAATTAAATCCTTATAGAAATTCAATCCATCAAGCTTAAGGTTTAGAAAGCTTTAATTGGCTCCATAGATATCTCAAGGATTTATAATCCGTATATATGACAAATTCCTTTGGCAAGAGAAAATGTTGCCACACATAAAGAGCTCGAATTAATGCTAAGAGTTCTTTGTCATATATAGAATGGTTCAGTTATGCTCCTCTGAGCTTTTCACTATGATAGGCAACAGGTCAGCCTCCTTGCATCAGTATAGCTCTAATGTTAGCACTTGATGCATTACATTTAAGCTCAAACACTTAGTCAAAGTTTAGTAAGGCCAAGACTGGGGCAAAGGTCAACCTCATCTTCACCTCAGCAAAACTCCTATCTGCTTTCTCTCCCTACTTAAACTCTACATTCTTCTATGTTAACTCAGTCAAAGGTGCTACTATAGTACTGAATCCTTAGATAAAGCATCAGCAGAAGGATGCTAATCCATGGAAACTCTTCAGCTCGGCACATAAAGTTAGGGTCAGCTACTTAACAATGGCTCAAACTTTCTCATCATCAACTCTCAATCCTCCTCTACTAATCACGTAACCTAGGAAGATCCCCTCTTCTTGACAAAAACAATATTTCTTCATGTTTCTAAACAATTTCTCTACTTGGAGGTCATCGAAAACAGCTTAGAGATGGTTAGTATGACTTGCTAAGTTGGCACTATGGACAAAGTGTCGTCGAAGTAGACGACAACAAACTTCCCGATCAAATTTCTCAAAACACAATTCATTAATCTCATAAACGTGCTTGAGGCGTTTGATAGTCCAAATGGTATGACCATCCATTCATACAAGCCATGTCTGGTCTTAAAAGTGGTCTTCCATTCATTCCCTTGCCTCATTCGAATTAAGTGGTATCTTGATTTTAGGTCATTCTTGTTGAACACCTTAGCACCACTCAGTTTGTCTAACATATCTTTCAACCTCAAAATGAGGTACCTATACTTGATTGTAATCTTGTTAATAACTTTACTATCCATATACATACACTAAGTACCATCCTTCTTAGGCACAAGTAATGCAAGTACAGTATAGGGGCTAAGACTCTCTCTTACATATCCCTTCTCTAATAGCTCGTTAACTTGTTTCTAAAGCTCTACAGCTTGCTCAGGATTCATTCTATATGCAGGTTTATTTGGTAGTGTAGCGTTAGGTATCGAGTCAATGCAGTGCTTAATACCACGAGATGGGGGTAATCCTTCGGATAACTACTCAAGAAATTGTAGACACTCCATTTTTGCTCTCTTGTAATTTCATTTCATTTTTTTTTAAATAAGAAAAAGAGTCCTAATTTAGAAAAAAGCATAAAAAATAAAAGATTAGAAAAATACAAAAAAGAAGAAGAAGAAAATTTAGAGAAAATCACAAAAGTAGAAAATATAGGAAAATACAAAAAAATAGAAAAATAAAATTAAAAAAAAAAAAAGAGAGAAGAGAGAAGAAATTTTTTAGTTTATATAGAATATGATTTTTTTTTAAGCCCTTGAATAATTAAAAGAAAAGGAGAATATTGAGCCTAAGCTTAGATTTAAATCTAACCTAAGCTAAACTAGTCTATAGATGCAATTTGATTGCATATATGAATAAAACACAGGCAATCAACCTATTGGTACCACACTTCGACTTACATTGGTTTTAACATGAAGATCTTAGGTTCGAATCTCACCACATGATTTTTCTTCTTAAAACATACCCGTTACGTGTCAAAACATCATTAGGCTACATGTCTAGTCATGATAAGCTGGTGAGCCTGATTTTTTTTTTGTTTTTATTATTTTTCTTAACTTGGTTAGTACTAAACTCTAACTTGTTTAATACTAACCCTTGGCTAGAAGTTTAAAAAAAAAAAACTTCATTTTTAAACGTATTTTAAAAGATTCTTAGATTTGCCACCTGAACAAAGTCAAGAAAAAAGAGTGAGCTAGGTTAAATCGATTGAGTGTGATGAGAATCAGGCTACTAGACCTCTGACTTGCAACTAAGTCCGAAGATTAGAGGGACTGGCACAACAAATCTTTTTGTTCTAACCAACCCCTACCAAGGCCAAGTACTTCCTTGCCGAGTTACCTTTCTTGCCGAGTTACCTTTCATGCCGAGCCATATGACTGTCAATCTTTCTATGGTGTGCTGAATTAAAGATTACTCACTAATGCCCAAACCGATCAACTACTCGGCATCTTCCTTGCTAAAAAGTCGAGAAAGAGTCACTATTGCCTAAGCCATTCTTGTTCGAACAAGCCATCTATCCGTACTTTCTTGTCTATATCTTCTAACAACCTTGCCAATGTAATATTGCCACATGTATAGTATCATGTATAGAATTTATTGCACCAATGATTATTTTCCTTATATATACATTTTTACCCTTTTTGTATCTTGTACATTATTTCCTTAAAAAATGCCCTTTTTGTCTTTTCCTTTTTAGGCAAGTTGCCATAACTTATGGGTATAAATACCCTTGTACTTGTAACAGAGAATATATAATTTTGAATACATTTTTTAGTACTTTCTTCCTTACATAAACACTCTGTTTACTCTCGACATCACTCTTATCCTAATCCTTGAGCAAGGTTAGGTGACAAGTAACCTTACTGGACTAATTCGTACATCATATCAAATTGTGCTATGAGTCCTCAAAAGTTCCATTAGTGTATCATATCATCTAGAGCTGTTCGTGGGTTTTGCTTAACCTTCATTCGTCATTCATCATTCGTTATTCATCATTTGTCATTCATTCATTCATTTTTGCCCTTTCTTCCATTAGTTCTTTTCGAGTTTTCTGCAAACTCAAACCCATCCATCGACCGCCTTGTCTGTTTTTGGTCATGGTCTACAACAAGGTAGATCGATTTAACCTAAACACTGGTCTACTTAAAAAATCAATTTTAAGAAAGAGGTTTTGAAAACTAAAGATTTTGGATATGGGGTTTATCTTATTAAACCCTTAACAAGTACCACATTTTAACTTTTCGAATTTAGATTTACTTTTCAAAATACCCTTTAAAGAATTTAACTAATTCACAAGTAAAAAACATCTATTGAAAAATTATTTAAAGTGGGAAAAACAAATTTTTTTCTTCATATTTTTAGTTGCCTTGTGATTATTACAAGTGTCTACATACCAACTATTCGAAATCAAACTTCTATAGTTCGTTTTTTGAAAATGTTAACAAGTTGGTTGATTTTAATATAAGAAAATGGTTAGGCCTAAGTTTTAACTTGATTCGAGTTATTTAAGGAAAATTTGTAAAGGATCCTAAATTGGGCTTTTCTATTTTTTGAAAGTTCTAAAAGGCCATAATTTGAAAAGGTTGATTTCATTTTATTTTTATTAAGAAAAAGGTTTTCTAAGTGGTAAAACATTTATTCCATTTTTTTATTCGATTCTATTTTATTTTTATTATTTATTGTTTAAGTCCTAATTAGGAATATAAAAAAAAAAAAAAAAAAACAAAAGCTAACTAAACTATTCTATCATTTTTTCTTTTCTTTTTTGGTTTTTCCTTCTTCTTTTTTTATTTTTATTTTTGGTTATAATACAATGGAACTTACAAGAATAAATAAGTAAATAATGCAATAAATAAATAAATAAATACAAAACAGACAAAGAGTAAGACCACAGTAGCATGGGATAGAGTTTTGGAGTGGTCTTCCGAGTTGGGTTAGATGCAGATTTAGATCAGGTTTGGTTTGGAAGCAAGGTCATGCTTGGGAGATGAAGGTAATGGCTGCAAAGGGTCATTCCAACTTGATTTGGTGGTTTTTCGTAGGGGTGAAAGCATTTTTGTGAGTTTGGGATTAGACTTAAGGGAGTAAGTTGAGTGACGAGGCATGAAGAGCTCACCTTAATGGTTTTTTAAGTTGGGGAAGTAGTAGAAGTGTTGGTTTGGCCACAATAGTGGCTACCAGGTGTCAACAGAGAGTTGGGTTGGGGGTTTTAAGAAGAGAAGTGGAGAGGTGCATGGTGTAGTCGTTTTAGTCTGGAGTAGTGGCTAGAGTAATGGGGGAGCACAGTAATTAGGCTTTGGTGATGGCAGATTAGGGTTAGTTTAGTAAGGGCTTTGAAGGTCACAGTAGTGGTTAGTTTTGGTTACGTAAGGAAGCTTAGGTTTAAGGGGTTCAGCCGTGGTGGTTACATGTCTTAGAAGTGGTCAAAGAGAGAGAGAAAGTGAGAGAGCCACATGGAGGGAGAGAAAGATAGAGCTTGGGAGTTTTTGGGAGAGTGTTTAGGTATATTCAATTTTTTTCATGTCCAAAAAAATCTTCCCCCATCCCTTACTTATACTAGCCAAAGGAAGACCAAGCTCGGAGAATTTTTGAATTTGCAAATTTAATCTGAACGTATGATCGAGCTCAGATTTTACGATTTTAAGTAAATCTCCAATCAAATAGGCTTTATTTCTATCTAAATTTGCCAAAAAGGTTCAAAGGAGGCTTTAATTTGCATTAAAAGAGCTTGAATCAAGCAAGAGGAAAGGGATGGAAAATCCATATTTTAAGCTTTTTTTCAATTTTCAAAGCTCAATTTGACTCATTAAATAGCTGAATCTAAATATGTTTTTGGATTCATTTCGAAATGTTCCATGTCTACTTTGTGATTTCACCAAATATTTCATCATTAATTTGGTAAAATCACGAAGAAAATTAGATCAAAACTAGCCTTAAAAGCGAGCTATCCAACTTGTTCTTATGTGAGAAAATAAAGGAAAGAATAGGAAAGGAGGAGAAAGAGAAGGAAAGGTATGTTAACGTGGTGCCGACATGGCATCGACATGGCGCTATGTTAACCATGTAGCCTAGTGGCATCATGCTACGTATCTTGAAATGACACGTAGTTGATGACGTAGCAAGGCAGTCAATGTGTTATATGCTACGTAACTTAACATGTGGATGACATGGTTGATGTAGCACCATGTCAGCCCATAGTCTAATCACGAAGCGCTATGTATGATAATCAAATACATGGCCCAACGATATTTTGACACGTGGTGGGTGTACTTTATGAAGAAAATAAAACGCACCTTGTGCCTGTGGTGAGATTCAAACTAAAGACCTTTAAGTTAAACCCAATGTAAGTTCAAGTGTAATACAACTAGGCAGTTGGCCTATGCCTTATCCATGTATGCAATCAAATTGCCTGTGCTTTGTCCATATATGCAATCAAATTGCATATATGGATCAGGTTGGCCGGGGTTAGATTGAAATCAAAGCCTAGGCCCAATATCTCTCTTCTCTTTTAATTATTCAAGGCCGTAAAAAAAAAATCATATTCTATTTAAACTAAAAAAATTTCTTCTCTCTTTTTATTTTTTTTTTATTTTCCTAAATTTTCTACTTTTGTGATTTTTTTATATTTTTCTAATCTTTTATTTTTTATGCTTTTTCCTAAATTAAGACATTTTTTTCTTATTCTAAAAAGAAATGAAATTAAGTAAAACTCTACAGTTACCCCTCTTTATGGTGAAATTTAAGTAAAACTCTACCACAAAAACAAAAAGAGATATCATTTTTGCCTTAGGAATAAAATTACCTTAAAAAGCACTTAACTAGCTAGTTGTCTTAGGCTTGGTCCACTGGGGGTTTAGTGAAAGGTAAAAGATTGAAGAGAAAGAAAGCGTTCTAAGAGATGATTGAGACAAATGAAGGGGTTTTAGAAAGGTCAAAAGCCTTAGGAGCTAGCTAGAAATAATTGGTTTGAAACCTGTTTGTACTCTTCTAAGCTGACTAACCTAGGTGAGAGCTTCTTTAAAAGTCTAGCAACCCTAAATTGGAATTGGTTTAAGAAAACCTGGTTGTACTTCTTTGAGCTCACTAACTAAGGCGGGAGCGGCTCTCCAGGATTAACAACCTTAAATTGGAATTGATTTGAAAAACCTAGTCATGCCCTTCTAAACTCATTAACCTAGGCAAAAGCGTCTCTAGGGAACTAGTAACACTAAATTGGAATCGATTTGAGAAAACCTATTCATGCTCCTTTGAGCTCACTAAACAAAGCGGGAGTATCTTTCAAGAATTAGCAGTACTAAATTGGAATTAATTTGGAAAACCTAGTTGTGCTCTTTTAAGCTCACTAACCTAAGCAGGAGCGTCTCTTAGTTACTAGCAACCCTAAATTAAAATCGATTTGAAAAACCTAGTTGCGCTCTTTTGAGCTCACTAACCTAAGCAAGAACATCTCTTGGGTACTAGTAACCCTAAATTAGAATCAATTTGGAAAATATGATCGTACTCATCTAAGCTCACTAACCTAGGCGAGAGCGTCTCTCAAGGACTAGCAATCCTAAATTAGAATCAATTTGAAAACCTAGTCGTGCTTTTTTGAGCTCACTAACCTAGGTGGAAGCATCCCTTAAAGACTAGTAACCCTAAATTAGAATCGATTTGAAAAACCTGATTGTGCTCTTCTGAGCTTACTAACCTAAGTTGGAGCATCTTTCGGAGACTAGTAACCCTAAATTAGAATCGACTTGAGAAAACCTAGTTTTGCTTCTTTGAGCTTACTAACTTAGGCAAGAATGTATCTTAGGGACTAGCAACCTTAAATGAGAATCAACTTAAAAAACCTAGTCGTGCTTCTTTGAGCTCATTAACCTAAGTGGAAGCATCTCTCAAAGACTAACAACCTTAAATTAGAATCAATTTGGAAAACCCAGTCATTCTCTTTTGAGCTCACTAACATAGGTGGAAGCGTCTCTCAAGGACTAGCAACCCTAAATTGGAATTGACTTAAGAAAACCTGGTCATGCTCTCTTAAGCTCATTAACCTAGGCAGTAATGTCTCTCAGGAACTAACAACCTAAAATTGGAATGCGATAGAAGGAGGTACCCTAAGGGCTTACTGAAAACGTTAAAGACGAATTGGTGATGGGAAGTGCCTTATGGGCTCGCTAAGAAATTAATGAAGGGAAGTATCTTATGGGCTCATTAAGATCCTAAAGAGAGAAGATGATGAAGGGAAGTACCCTATAGGCTCGCTAAGACCTTAAAGAGAGATTAATGAAGGGAAGCTCATTATCGGTTCGCTAAGACTCTAAGAGAAATTGATGAAGTGAAGCACCTTGTGGGCTTGCTAAAACCCTAAGGAGAGATTGATGAAGGGAAGTGCCTTATAGGCTTGCTAAGACCTTAAAGAGAGAAGTTAATGAGGGGAAGAGTCTTATGAGCTCACTAAAAAATTGATGAAGGGAAGCGTCTTACGAGCTCGCTAAAAGAATTGATGAAGAGAAACGCCTTAAGGACTTGCTAAAACCCTAAGAGAAATCGATGAAGGGAAGGACCTTATGGGCTAACTAAGAATGTTGAAAAGAGATTGACAAAAGGGGAAGTGCCCTATGGGCTTACTAAACTTTAAGAGAAGCAATGAATCGGGATAGTACTCTATGAGCTGACTAGAACCCTAAAGACTGGTAAAAAAATGAGACAGCACTCTATGAGCTGGCTAGAATCCTAAAAATGGATTAAAGATGGGATAATGCTCTAAAAGCTGGCTAGAACCCTAAAAATGGATCAAAAATAAGATAGCAGTTTAAAAGCTGGCTATGACCCTAAAAAAGGATTGAAGATGGGACAACACTTTAAGAGTTATTAGAACGTTAAAAAATGATGAAAGATAGCATAGTACTTTAAGAGCTGGCTATAACCCTAAAAATGGATTGATGATGGGATAACGCTCTAAGAGCTGACTAGAACCTTAAAAACGAATTGAAGATAGGACAGCGCTCTAAGAGTTGGCTAAAACCCTAAAAATGGATTGAAGATAGGACAGCGCTCTAAGAGCTAGCTAGAACCCTAAAAATGATTTGAGGATGAGATAATACTCTAAGAGCTAGCTGTAAGCCCCAAAGCTAAGCCAATTGACCGTAGGGTTGAACTGAGAACATAAGTTTGAATGATCGGTTAAGGAATCCGATTAAACCCTAAATCATAAATTATTGAGATAAATATTAGTAAAAATGACCCCGTAAACTTGAATTTAAGAAAATAAGTAATAAAATAAGAGACTATAAAATTTTCAAATTTTAAATATAATAATTGCTAATTACCGAAAAGGCAAAAAGTGTAATCTAATAACTAATAAATTACTAGAGTTAGATTATATGTATACTAAAAATTTTAGAATGACCAAAATAATAATTAGGAATGTTCACATGTACCCCACATGTATTTACGTGTAGATAAAAATACGCGAAATTACCTAAATTGGCCAAAAACTGAGTAAATAATTAAAGAAAATTATAAAATAATTATGGAAAAATCAGAAAAAATCAGAAGAGGATAAGATTAATCAAGATCAGGTCGTGGTAGGTCCAAAGCTACAAAAGAAAAATTAGCCAATAAAAATTAGACAACTTAAAAGCCAAAAATTAAGGAAATTGGGCAAAGTCTTATCAAATTAATGCATAATAATTACAAAAAACGTCTATAAATAGCAAGAAAAATTCAGAAGCTCATTTGGATAGATAAAAATCAGAGAAAATTAGAGAGAGCTGAAAATTAGGAGAAAAATTCGATTTAGAAAAAAATTAGAAAAAACTGTGCAATTAAGGCTTTCAAAAGAAACCCACATCAAACGAGCAACTGGAAGTGGACGACCACCACCACCACAAGGTGGTGGAAGCGCCCAAGCCGGCCGATAAGGCCACGACGGCCCGCGGTGGCCGGAGCCACCCAAACCGATGAGTCCAATTTCCAACCCGATTCTTGTGTAATTTTGTAAAAATAGTAAATATTATTAGAAAATTATGAATTTTGTTATTCTAAGATATTTTTGTATGTAGTTTGTAGGAAAAATATTATTTTGATGAAAACATGTCCCGTAATATAGGGTCTTTAAGAAATCATGCAAAACCGAGCACATTTCGGTTTAGAAATAAATGACTTTAAGAGTGTAGTTTGGAGCTCAAATTTTTTCTGTAGGATGCTCATGTGATATAGAACAGTGCTATGAAGCCATTTTTCAAAAATTAATTTTCGGAATTTTTAGATAATTTTTAGGCCCTAAAATGTGGCATAAAATGGGTAATTTAAGGTTAATTAAGTAATTAAATTATTAATTACTAACTTAGTGAATAACTAGATGTTTTAGGATGTGGAAATTTGATGGAATATGATACATGTAGCATTTAGGGTGTTAAATGTAATTATTAGGTTAATTATGTAGTAAATGAGTAATAGGAAAAATAGTTAATTTTGTAAATTAGGGAAATTTGGAGTAAAATCTGATTTAGGATGGATTTAGACATTTTGAAATAATAATTGCTGTTTAGAGATGGTAATTAGGGTAATAGAAATATTAGAAGTGCATTATGTGTATAAAAGGTAACAATATATAATATGTAATTTCTAGAAATATAATAAACGGAAAATATTATAATAAAAATTGATATTTTGAGAATAATAAAAATGTACAGTAAATCTGATAGGAAACTTGAATTTATGGAATTATATGAAAAATGTAAAAATTTCTCACATTAGAAGTAAATTCGGTACACAAATAAGGATTTAAGTGTACCGGATTGAATAAAATACTAATTAGATGCAATGATGGTATTTAGGAGATTGGGAAGTAATGTGATTAATTTCACATTATGGGTTGAAACAGATTTCTAGGGTTGAAATCTAAAACATTACGTAAAAATCGAACTAAAACCTAATTTAGAAATCGATGCGAAAACCGAACCTGAACCTAACCCCAAACTTAGAATAATTGTAAAAGATTTAATACCTAGATAATTAGGCATATTAAACCTTAAACAAAACCTAACAATAAGCATTATAGGATAAAACGAACCTATAATAGTTATATGAAAAGCTGAAACCACGTTCGTGTTATAAGGATGATTGGCAATGGCCTGAGCAAATCGGACCTCCAGTGAGTGAGCGAGGAGTCGAGATAAGTTAGGATTAATACGATGCTGTATTTTGGAGGCTTAAGATTATGTTTGGTTGTGCTTGTTAGATAGTTGAATGTGTGCATGTGTTTGATTATGAGTGATGCTATGATTTTGTTTGTTGCTCCGACACATATTGTATGAATTGTATGAAAGGATTGATCACCTTAAACTGGACTTAATTAAATATCCGACCAGTAATCATAATCGGACATGCATGGTAACCCGTTAGGAGAACTTAAGACTCTCCGGCCAAATACCGACCCCTTCGGAAGGGATAGCGCAGGATTGCAAAATGGTCCCTTCTTCATCCTCAGTCGAACTAAGTGACAGGAGAGGAGGTCACGGCGAGGGTGAAAGCAGTGGTTCGAAGGTAGTCGCGGGAGGAGCAAGGTCTCCATTACACAAGCCTGGGTTTGGTCGTGAGCTGTTGCATTAACAGCAACTCCTCAACCCGGATTAGAGCGGGCACAATTTCTCTAATCTCACGACGGGCTGGACAAAGTCGTGCAATGGCATTTGCTTGCACATGCATTGCACCTAATAAGTGATTGAAAACCTTGTTGTGTGTATGGTATAGTTTTAAGTCCTCCATCCTAACTTACTGAGCTGTGGTTGCTCACATCCCTATAAACGTCGTGTAGGTGCTGGCCAAGAAGCGGCAACAACTACTTTAAAGCTAGCAACTGCTGGATCCTGGGGAGTGAGGAAAAACATGAGAAGAATAAACATATATTTTTAAGGTTTAAGCTTTTACTTTAGAACTTTTCATTTTTGAATAATGTAATAATTAGGAAATATATTACGGAGAAATATTGTAAACCTTAATTGCAATAACTGTATTATAATATATATATATATATATATATATTTCCTCACTTTCTTAGATAAATGATTTAATTAAATTACAAACTGTTTCCTTCAAAGCGGGTTAGTCGTGGACGCCTTGTGTAGATCAGATCTAAGATAGTGGTTGTAAGGCCAACTTCTATCTTAGGATGGTTTACATGGCGGAGGCTATTACGACTCTGCCGCTTCGGGGCGTGATACTAGCTAAGACCCTAAAAAAGGATTGAAAGATGGAATAGCACTCTAAAAGCTATAAATAAAAAATGGAATGGCACTTTAAAAGCTAACTAGGACCCTAAAAAAGGATTGAAGATAGGACATCACTCTAAAAGTTAGCAAGAACCTTAAAAATGGACCAAAAATGGGATAGCACTTAAGAGCTGGTTAGAATGCTAAAAAAAAATTGACGATGGGATAACGCTCTAAGAGCTGGTTAAAACCCTAAAAATGGATTGAAGATGGGACAGCACTCTAAGAGCTAACTAGAACCCTAAAAATGGATAAAAAATGAGATAACGTTCTAAAAGCTGGCTAAGATCCTATAAAAGGATTGAAGATAGGACAATGCTCTAAGAATTGGCTAGAACCCTAAACAAGGATAAAAAATGAGATAATGCTCTAAGAGCTGGCTAAAACCCTAAAAACAGATGAAAGATGGGACACCGTTCTAAGACCTAGCTAGAACCCTAAAGGAAATATGAAAGATTAAAGAAGCAAAGTGAGGAATGTAACCAGTTTGAAAAACTTCTTGACTTGAAAAATATTTACAAACAAGGAATTTAGTAAGAACCATTTAATGACAAAAAAGGCATCAGGGATTAAGTCTCTTAATGGCTTAGATTAATATGATCAATTTAAAAGGTATGATCACATTGAAAAGGAAACAGATGATTTGAATTAAAAGATTGGCCACATGGAATGGATAAAAAGCTTATAACAAGCCTTTACCTTTTCTCTCTCTCTTTTTACTTCTCTTTTTTAATTTTCTTTTTTCTTTTTTTGTTTAGTTCGCTAACGAGTATAAATTCTTATTATGGCCATCCATTTTCTTTAATACCTACGTAGGGCCTCTCATATTTTCCTTAGTCTTTGAAAACGTCTCTTGACCCTAGTGTTGAACTTCCCAATGAGGCCTTGTGATTTTAAACATTCCTTTCCTTAGGAAAAGATAATTCACGATTAGTCTAGTCGAAGAGGGCTTCCTTGCAAACTTTTACGCCCCAAAGCCAAAGAGTTGCAACAATTCTACCTTGTAAACCAACCTATAACAGTAACTGACCTTATAGTCCTTATCATAGATATAATTTACGCAAGACGTTTACAACTTCTTGCTTTGAAGTAAATAATTCAATTAAGAATTAAGCTAAAATTTACATAAAAGCTAGAACCTTAAGTCATATTTATATATCTACATTCAGATTGTCATAGAATTCCCAGGAGATTCTACATATTACAATAGCCTGCTAACTTACATATCATGTATCAATTCATAACCTAGAAATTCTAACGAGACCTTAAAGAATTTGATTGTACAGCCAGTTGATCCTTACTTCTTATAGCTTCAAAAGAGAACTAACCTTGAGATAATTGTAATACGGCATATTAGTCAGAACTTGCAAGAAAATCTATACGGGTATGAGCAACCACAGCTCAGTAAGTTAAATTAGAGACTTATGAATGTGTAACAAACACAAACAGGGTTATCAAATAATTAATTATATACAATGCAACAAGCAAGTGTCATCACACAATATAGTCCGATCCGTTGTGAAATTAGGGTAATTTCACCCACTCTAATCCGAGTTAAGGAGTTTTCCAAGTTTGTACAATAGAGACACCGCTCCCCCTAAAACTATCCTTCAAACTAATGCCCCCATCCTCATCGTGACTTCCTCTTTTGTCACTTAGTTTAGCTAAAGATGAGGAAAAAACCATTATACTATCTAGTGCTATCTTTTTTGAAGGTATCGGTATTTGGTTAAAGAACCCTAATGATCCACTAAAGAGTTACAATACATATCAAGTTAGGGTAATTAAGACGGTTATGATTAGGTATGGTTTAGGGTGATCAAACAATTTCACACCATTCCATTCACTTCAATCACCAAACACAACATAGAATACAATACGAAATCAAATACCTTAGCACATGCGTACATAACTACTTATAAACACAATTAAGTACAATCCTAAGTCTCCGAGTACTTTAAAATAGTAGTCCAAAATACAATGAAATATTAAACTTAACTTACTTGGAATCCTTGGTTTGCTCACTCACTTATCATAGGTTGATTCGTCTCTATGTTCTATAATATAAATACGCATTTAGTATTTATATCTTGATGATATATATATATATACACTTTAGGTTATGATTTAACTTAATTCTTCATATATACATATAATTTATTACTAATTCATCCTAAGTTTGTTTACTGTTCAGTTTTCGAATCTAATTTCGATTTAGGTTCTAAATCAATTCTAATTACGGGTATTATACGTAAATCCTAAAAGTGTGTTTCGAACATTAATGTGAAATTAATCACATTATGCTCAAGTATCCTAATTATCACTTTTGGTTTTCAATCAGTATTCTATTTTACTCGATATACTTAAATCCTTATTAGTATATTGAATTTACTCCTAATATAACAAAATTTTACATTTTTTATATAATTACCTAAATTTATGTTTCGTACTAGATTTAATATATTTTACTATTATTATTATTATATTATTCATTTTAACCTATTATTTTATAGTTATTATAATTCTAATTTCACATTTTCTTAAAATTACATATTTGACTACATAATACCCCTAATAATCACATTTAACACCCTAAATACCACAATTATCATACCACATCAAATATGAACTCCATAAAACACCTAATAATTCATTAAATTAGTAATTATTCAATTACTATTAATTAAATCCCAAAGTCCCTAATTATATACATATTTTAAAAGCCTAAAAAATCACTTGAAAATTTCAAAAATTAATTTCTAAAAAAGGGCTTCATAACACTGTTTTATATTACTTAAGTAATCTATACAAAAAAATTGAGCTTTGTTGAGCCTGGTTTTTTACCCTCTCGGTTCTTTTTATAAAATTAGTTATTCTTTAAGCCGACCAGTATTAAACTCTTACCCGTTTAATACCAGCCCCTCGACTAGGGTTTAAAAAAAAAAACCATTTTTTCAATTTAAAAAGGGATTGGAGTCGCTACCCAACTGGAGTCGAGAAAAAGGGTTAAGTTATAATTAATTGGTGAATTGGTTATAACTTAGCTACTGGTTTATCGATTAAAAAAAAAAACAATTTGTAAAACAGCTTTTTTGAAAACCAAAGATTTAGGTCCAGGGGCTAGTTTATTAAACCCTAAACGGGTACCACTTTTTAACATTCCGAATTTAACTTCGCCTTTTAAATATATCCTTTTTAATTTCTAAAAACATCTAATTATGATACATGCGACTAAATTAATTAATTTATATAAATATCTGAAAATGGAAAAAATAAAACTTTCCATATTTTAAATTGCCCTGTACTTGTGTACGAGTACCTACGTACCCGCTATTCGGGATCAGACTTCAGTAGTTCGTTTATATAAAAAAAAACTTTAGTGAGTGGTTTGATTTTAATTTTTGAAAAAGGGTCACATTTACGTTTTTATCCAGTTCAATTTATTCTACGAAAATCTTTTAAAGGGTCATAATTGGTGTTTTATTTTTGGAAACTCAAATAGTCCTAATTTGGAAAAAGGTCTATTTATTTTCATTTATTTTTAAAAAGCTTAATTTTTCTAAGTGTGAAAACGATTTTTGTTTACTAACCTATTTATTTATTTATTTTTATACTTATTATATCTATTTCTATTAAAGTAAATAAATAGATCACTTCCTTTCTCTTTTTTTTTCTTCTTCTTTCTTCTTTTTCTTTTTTTTTTCCTTTTCTTTTTCTTTTTCTTTTTCTTTTTTTTTTTCATTATTAATATTTTCTATTACATGTACACAAAACAAATAAACAAAATAAAACAACAAATAAAAAAAAATTTAGACGGATTCAAATGCACGGGTCAGACCTAGCGGGTTGGACGAGTCTGGTTGGCTTCACTGGATTCGAGTTAGGCTTCAATACCTTCACAGCAGCAACGGCAACGAGGCTCGATTCGGCTTATTTCGTCCACCAAAATGAGTAAGTGATGGTCTTTTTATGAGTATTGGATTGAAAATGGGGGGGGGGGGGGGGGGGGGGGGGGGGGGGGGGGGGGGGGGGGGGGGGGGGGGGGGGGGGGGGGGGGGGGGGGGGGGGGGGGGGGGGGGGGGGGGGGGGGGGGGGGGGGGGGGGGGGGGGGGGGGGGGGGGGGGGGGGGGGGGGGGGGGGGGGGGGGGGGGGGGGGGGGGGGGGGGGGGGGGGGGGGGGGGGGGGGGGGGGGGGGGGGGGGGGGGGGGGGGGGGGGGGGGGGGGGGGGGGGGGGGGGGGGGGGGGGGGGGGGGGGGGGGGGGGGGGGGGGGGGGGGGGGGGGGGGGGGGGGGGGGGGGGGGGGGGGGGGGGGGGGGGGGGGGGGGGGGGGGGGGGGGGGGGGGGGGGGGGGGGGGGGGGGGGGGGGGGGGGGGGGGGGGGGGGGGGGGGGGGGGGGGGGGGGGGGGGGGGGGGGGGGGGGGGGGGGGGGGGGGGGGGGGGGGGGGGGGGGGGGGGGGGGGGGGGGGGGGGGGGGGGGGGGGGGGGGGGGGGGGGGGGGGGGGGGGGGGGGGGGGGGGGGGGGGGGGGTTAGTTCAGTGCCTTAGTGTTTTAGAGCTATTTAGGTGGTTTTCAAAAGTTGGCCATAGGCAACGGTGGTGGTTCAACCGTGTGGGGGATACTGGGTATGATTGGTTGGTTAAGATAGGTTTTTTAGAGTTTAGGGAGCTTAATTGTAGGCTTAGTTTCACTTGAGGGTGGCTGAGGATAGTAGTTCGAAGAGAGAAAGAGGAGGTGGTTAGGGTTCAGTGGTGGTTACTTGGTAGCACGGCTAGGGATCATGGCGAAGGTCGAGAGTGGTCGTGGAGTGAGGGTCACAACTGTAGTGGTGGTCGAGCTCGGAGTTCGCTAAAGAGAGAAACCCCGAGAAGAGAGAGATCGGTAGAGAGAGAAAGCGATCGGAAATGGATATAGGGAGTGTGGGAGTTGATTCTGCTGGGTGTGTGTGTCCGTCTATGTCTCATGATCATCAATTTATACACAAATCTAACCCAAAAACAAAGGAAAGTTAGAATCAGATTAATGAAGAATGCCTAGAAAAACAGCTTTTTCCAATTTTTGGAGCTCAAATTGAATGCTCCTTTGACTGTATTTAGACATGTTTTTTGTACCGATTCACAATAGGCCATGTCTATTCTGCAATTTTGCCATTGATTTGGTGAAATTGCAATAAGAAAGGGTCCAAAAATCATGTTGAAGTGAGTGGTTTGAAGTAAAAAGTACTGGAAACCTGGAGAAAGTCGAGGGAAAAAGAGGGAAAGGGAGAGAAAGAGAGGAAAAAAGAAGGGAAAAGGAAGGAAGGAAGGGGGAAGAAAAAGTGGGCTGGCACCACATCAGCCGGGCCGACTAACCCCGGCATGCCACGTATCATTTCGTGACACGTGGCAGCTGACGTGGCACGCTACGTGGCATCCACGTAGCGCCACGTTGCATCCACACAGTGACACGTTAGAGGGTCAATAAATCTGATGATGCCACGTGTCAGGATACGTGGCGCAATTAGACCCTAACACATGGCAATTCTTGATGTGATTGAAAACTAAAAACTGAGAAAAAGACCTCCCTACTTTTGCCAAGTTTTGAACTCAAGACCTCATGCTTAATACTAATGCTATGTCCATATATTTAACCGTCAGGTCGTTGGCCTGTACCTTGTCCATATGTGCAATTAATTGTACATATGGACTCAGTTAGCTTGGGCTAGATTTAAATCTAAGTTCAGGTTCAATGGCCCAATTTCTAAACCTAAATTAAAAATTTAATCTAATGAAATGTTATTTTCTAAAATCTTTTATTTATTTATTTATTTTATTTTATTGGTGATTTTTTCAAAATTTCTTATTTTTCTGTATTTTATTTTTTGTGCTTTTTTCCTATTTTCCTATGTTTTTCTAAATTTCTTCATTTTTTTAGGCTTTCTTTAATTTTATATTTTTTTTGAACTTTTTCTAATTTAAGATCCTATAACTTAATTTGAAAAATAGAATGGGGTAAAAATTAAGTGTCTATAGCTGTCCCTCTTTGTAGTAAAGTTCGAACAAAACTTTGCCATAAAGATAAAACAGACACTATTTTTGCCCCAAGAATGGATTTTATGTTAGGATGCGCTACAGCTAGCTCACTATCCTAAGTTCAATCCATTGGGGATTTTGAGAAGAGAAGGGTGGCACTCTAAGAGATGGCCGAAAGACGAAAAGAAGAATTGAAGTTTAGTCACTCATATGAACCGACAAAGAGAAGTGAAATGGGCTAAGCACTCCTTGAGCTGGTTAAGACCCTAAACTGAGTTAAAAAAACTTGATCGTGCCATGATGAGCTGACAAACTAAGGTGGGCAAAGCACTCATAGAGCTGGCTAAGACCCTAAGAAAAATGAACAAACTTGATCATGCCTCAATGAGCCGACTAACCAAGGTGGGCAAAGCGTTCCTAGAGCTAGCTAACACCTTAAGAAGAATGAGCAAACTTAGTCGTACCCTGATGAGCTGACTAACCAAGGTAGGTAAAGCGCTTCTAGAGCTGGCTAAGACCTTAAAAAGAATGAGTAAACTTGGTCGTGCCCTGATAAGCTGACTAACCAAGGCGGGCAAAGCGCTCCTAGAGCTGGCTAAGACTCTAAAAAGAATGAGTAAACTTGATCATGCCCTGATAAGCTGACTAACCAAGGTGGACAAAGCACTCCTAAAGCTAGCTAAGACCCTAAAAAGAATAAGCAAACTTGAAAGGCTAGTCAAAAAGATGATGAAGGTAATTGCTTTACGAGCTGGTTAAGAGAAACTTGGTGAAAGAAAGTGCCCTACAAAACTTGGTGAAGAGAGGGGCTTATTTGCAAGAAATTTAGAAGGATGAACTAAGCTAAGATTGTGTCTACATAGGTTGGCCAAATACTAAATGCAGAAAGTAAACGCCTTTAGGTTGGTTAAAAAAGATTGTTGGGAGTAAAAGTGGTCTAAATGCAAGAAAAAATTGGTGCACTAACACTGTATAGAAATACTTACCCGGTCTTTGTCGATAACACCCAATCCATCAAACCTTTTTTGAAAAGCCCCTATTGGAAAATTACTGACTCTTGTTTTAGTCCCTTACTATCAACCCAGATGTTCTTAACATACAACGTTCGAGACTTTGCTGGTTCTTCATGGAGATTAGCCCGATGCAAGAAAACCACCCACTATTTTTGTTTCTTTGGAACTTTTATGAACCTAAAAGCCTCATTCCCATCTATTGTGATTGCTTACTTGAGTTTCACATTCCTCTAAAAAAATAGACAATAAAACTCCCCATTGAGGGGGATCAATCTGTAATAAAGTATTTAAAGAATTTTGTTAATCACCAATGTTCTTACAGCGTCAGCATTTACAAGGTCTCTCAAATCTAGACCATCCATTTGGGATAAAATCAAAGCCCCTCCTAATAATACTCGCTTCACGACATAAGGACCCCTGTAATTGGGGGCGAATTTCCCTCTAGAGTCTTGTGCATTAGAGAGAGCTTTTCTTAACACCAAATCTCCTTCTTTGAGATTATGAGGTTACACCTTTTTGTTGAAGGCCCGAGCCATTCTTTGTTGATAGCATTGATTATGACACAAGGTTGTCAATCTCCTTTCATCAATCGGATTTAGCTGTTCGATGCATTTCTTTACCCAATCGACTTCGTCCAAATGAATTTCTGATAATACCCTGAGTGATGAGATTTCAACCTCTACTGGTAACACTACTTCAGTGCTCTATATTAAAGAGTATGGTATTGCCCCAATCGACATTCTGATGGAAGTCCGAAGGGTAACATCTCATACCAGTCCTTATATGTAACAGCCATTTTTTCAATGATTCTTTTGAGGTTTTTGTTTAATGCTTTGACAGCTCCATTCATTTAGAGTCAATAAGGAGTAGAGTTCCTGTGAATGATTCGGAATTGTTGGCATAATTCTATCATAAGCTTATTGTTGAGATTGGTACCATTATCAGTGATGATTGTTTCAGGAGTCCCGTACCGAGCCAAGATGTCCCTCTTGATGAACTTAACTATGACCCCTTTAGTAACATTCAAGTATGATGAAGCCTTTACCCATTTGTTGAAGTAGTCGATGGCAACTAATATGAAGCGATGCCCATTAGACGCTCTTTGAGTGATAAGGCTGATGATATCTATGCCCCACATTGAGAAAGGCCATCGTGCTGAGAGGGCATGCAATTCTTGAGGCGGGGCGTTTATCTTATTTGCATAAACTTGGCATAAATGGCAGTACCTAACATGTTTGATGCAATCACTTTCCATTATTGACCAATAATACCCTAGCTTCACGATTTTCTTTGCCAACATGTACCCATTCATGTGAAGGCCACATACTCCTTCATGTATCTCTTTCATTAAATTCTCAGCCTCTTCATCAACCACACACCTTAAGAATGTATTATCAAATGAGCATCAGTATAAGGTGGACTCGTTTACTAAGAATCGGGTGGCTAGTCTCCTAATGATCTTTTTGTCTTTTTTCTCGGCCTTTTCAGGGTATGCACCTTGTTGTAAGAACACCTGAATATCATGATACCATAGTTTTTGGTCATTTATACCCTCAATCGTTAGGCAGAAGGTAGGCTTGTCTTCAATTTCAACAGTAAGGGGCTGAATCTCGACTCCACTAGATATCTGGCTCATAGATGCTAGTGTAGCTAAAGCATCAGCAAATTGGTTATGAGTCCTTGGTACGTAATTGAAGGTGACTTTTGTAAAACTTTTTGTTAATGCCATCAAATGCCGGTGATAAGGCACCATCTTGGGATCTTTAGTTTTGTACTCTCCTTGTGCTTGGCCAATAATGAGTGAAGAGTCCCCATACACTTCTAATTCTTGAATGTCTTTCTCTTAGGCCATCTTGAGTCCCATGATGCATGCTTCATATTCAGTAATATTATTAATGTATGGGAAAACAAGCCTTATGACCACAGGATACTGAGTACCTTCAGGGGATATTAGTATGGCCCCAATTCCACATCCAGACACGTTAGCTACACCATCGAAGAATATTTTCCATTTTGGTGGCTCGTCATCCTTTCCTTTATCAGAGTTTCCTCCGACCACTAAGATACCCTCATCGAGGAAATTGACTTGTACTTCTTGGGGAGTACTATCCGAAGGGTTTTCTGCTAATTGATTTACCAAAGCTTGCCCTTTGACTAAATTTCGGTTCACATATGTAATGTTGAACTCTGATAGCAACACTTGCCACTTTGAGATTCTGCCAACTAGGGCCGATTTGTCTAACAAGTACTTCAGGGGATCGTGTTGAGTCAGTAATTCCACCTAGTAGTAGAGTATGTATTGTCTGAGCTAACGCATTATCCAGACCAATGCACAACAGGTTCTTTCAATTTCTGAATATCTCTGCTCCCCTTCAGTGAACTTTTTGCTCAAGTAGTATACAACTCGTTCCTTTCCTTCTTTATCTTTCTGGCCAAGCATGCACCCCATAGACTCTAGTAATATTGTCAAGTATATGAATAAAGGCTTCCCAGGTTTTGGAGCTACCAGAATTGGAGGGTTCATGAGGTATTCTTTTATTGTTGTAAAGGCCTGCTTACACTCTTCGTCTCAGTTGATCTTAGCATTCTTTTTTAACAACTTAAATAAAGGACAAAACTTGTCTGTGAGTTGGGATATGAACCGGGCTATATAGTTTAAATGGCCCAACAAACCTCTTATTTCTTTAAATGTGCGTAGTGAGGGCAAGTCAACTATTGCTTTAACTTTATCAGGGTCCACTTCAATGCCCCTTTAGCTAATTATGAAACCTAATAACTTCCCTAAAGTCGCCCTGAAAGTACACTTCTCTGAGTTGAGTTTCAGTTGGAATTTTCTCAACCTATCAAACAATCTCCTTAGATTTCCACATGATTTTCTCCTTCTTTAGACTTGGCAATCATATCATTGACATATACCTTGACTTCTTTGTGCATCATGTCATGAAAAGTTGTAACCATGGCCCTTTGGTAAGTTGCCCCGGCATTTTTGAGTCTGAAAGGCATCACTCTGTAGCAAAATGTGCCCCAAGTTATGATGAATGTGGTCTTGGCTTTATCTTCTTCAACCATTCGAATCTGTTTATACCTTGAAAATCCATCCATAAAAGAGAAAATATAGTTTCCGACTGTATTATCGATCAATACATCAATATGGGGCAAAGGAAAATTATCTTTAGGGGTTGCTTGATTGAGGTCTTGAAAATCCACGCATACCCTGACTTTCCCATTCTTCTTCATAACCGGTACTATGTTGGCTACCCACTTAGGATAATCAAATACCTCAATGAAGCTGACTTCCAATAATTTTTTTACTTCTTACTTGATTTTCAACAAGATATCTGGTCGGAACCTTCTCAGTTTTTATTTCTTAGGCTTGATATCCTCTTGTGTGGGTAAGTGATGGACCATGATCGATGGGTCTAATCCGGGCACATCGTCATAAGACCATGCAAATACGTCTTGGTATTCGGATAATAATGTGGTCATCTCTATCTTTTGATTTTCTTCTAAATTTCCCCCAACCTTCAACACCTTAGGGATTTTGTTGGTACCGACATTAATTATCTATGTTGGCCCATCAATGGAAATTTTACTCATTTCATGTTTTTGCCAACTTTCTTATACGTCATTATGGTCATCAACATCACCCCCAACGACTAACCCAGTAGAGCCGAAAGTGATATCCATATTCTCATTGCCTATCTGCGCAAGGTATCTATGGCCTTTATTCGAGTCGTTAGATCTGAAAAAAGAAAGTATGCAAAAGGAAGAGTGTAAGTAAGGTAGGAATAAAGAGAAAAGAAGCTGATTTTATTTTGGAGAACTCTTTGTTGAGGCAATTTATTACAAAATTCTATAAAATACTGAATCATGATTCATCCTTTACCCTAGGGAAGACTTATTGTTATTCACAGGGATAGAGAACCAATTATTCAAGTGATGAGCTTTGTTGATTAGGCTAGCCCCTTCCTTCTTATTGGAAGTGCCTTCTTTAGCAGGCTTTGAGTTTTGGGTTTCGGTCTTGATGAAAGTTTCTGACAATAGTAGGAAGTTCATTGGATCGTGATACAACCTGTCACCCTTTGTGCCCTTGGCTTACAATCTCTACAATTCTTCTATCGGGGTTGAAATGTATCCTAACCCATAGGACCCAAACTAGCCTTCTTTGTATTTCAACCACTTTTCTTTCTGCTGATTGGTGATCATGCACACCTCATTAAACATCTAGAGTCCAAAGTCTTCTTGTTCTTCTGTACCGATATAGGGTATAGTTGTCTCTTTATAGATTTCAGAATCTTAGTCACCTAGAATTGTGATGACCTAGCCATTGGAGATGAACTTAACTTTCTAGTGAAGAGTTGACGGTATGGCCCCTCTTGAATGTATCCAAGGCCTTCCCAATAACAGATTGAAGGTCTTTGGAATGTCCAAAACCTGGAATGGGATGCTGAACGTCTGTGGGCCAATATTAACTAATAAGTTCACCTCCCCTATTATCTCTCTCCTGGATCCATCAAAAGCTCTTACCGTTGTTGAACTAGGTTTGATAGCGGTTGTATCGATGCCCAATAGATCCAGGGTGGCTAAAGGACAAACATTTAGAGACAACCCATTGTCAATGAGGACTCTTATTGCGATGATATTATTTATCCTTACTATTATGAATAGAGGCTTTGTGTGTTGGGTACCTTCTTCGCTCAATTCCTCGGTGGAGAAGGAAATTTGATCTATGGTAAGGATAGAATTGGTGATAGAGCCAATCTTTTCAATCAGGATTTCACAAGGGACCTTGACATCCCTTAGTGTTTTGAATAAGGCCTCTCAATGTGGGTCTAATGCCATCAATAAACTCATCAGGGATATTTGTGCCGGAGTCTTAGCGAGCTGGTCCATTATTTTGTACTCACTAGACTTGATCATTTTGGTGAAGGCATTTAATCCTTCTTCATGTTCAGCTTGTTCGGTGTTTAGCATTTCTTATACACCCTTCTTTTCTAAATCTTCCTTTGGATTGTAGATTCTATCGGAACAAGTGATCCCTCATATAAGCGAGCTTAATTACCCCTGGTTTATTGCCTGGTAATTGAAGGGGGTAACTTATAATTTTCGAGGGCCACAGGTATGTGCAGGTGCGTAGAATGTATACCTTTTAGTTTGTGGGACCTCTTTTTTGTAGAACCTATAAGCCTTTAGTTCTTGGTTTCAACCGATCATGTTGATGGCAAATTCTAGGTGGTCAAATATCATATTGATGACAGGTCTATGGCTTGGCAGTGGGTTATTATTGACATTTTGGGTAGGAGCCTCTACAAAATCCAGTTTTACTGTACCTTCATCGATCAAATCTTAGATTTTGTTTTTCAACCTCCAGCATGAATAAGTTGAATGGCCTACTTGCCCTAGTTGATATTGACATCTTGCATTGGGATCAAAGAACTTCAACTTGTACCTTTCACTGGGAGCCTCAGAATGTAGCAGATTATCTCTTCTTAACTTCTCAAGCACCTGACCAAGTGAAACAGGTATTCTGGTGAACTGTCTTAGGGCCCTGTTAGCCTGTAGTTAGTTTCTATACTGTAGTTGAGTTGGCAGGGGATTCATCCTAAAAGAAACTTGGGAGTTAGGTTTTGCATTCGAGTTGGCCATGCTAACAGTAGCTTCTTTAGGCTTATTGGTGGTGGGTTTAGTAGAGGGTGGTCGTCTATCTGCTGTTTCTTGTAGCTTACCAGAGGAAATGGCACTCTCAATTCGATACCCTACTGCCACTATTTTTGCAAAGCTAGAAGAGGCTTGGCCAATCAGGTAAGTGAAGTATAGCCTCTCGAGAGTGTTAATGAAAGCTGCGGTCATCTCCTTTTCAATCACAGGGGTAGATACCCTTGCAGCTAGGGACCTCTACCTTTGAGCATATTCTTTGAAGGACTCATTATGCTTTTTCCTTAGGGCAACCAAATCCATCATTGTTGGTGCCACTTCGACATTAAATTTATATTGCTCATAGAATGCTTTAGCCAGCTTCTCCTATGTATTCACCTGATTTAAGTTCAACTGGGCATACTAGGTTAAGGCGGGACCTGTCAGGCTATCTTGAAAGGTCTGGACCATGAGTTGATCATATTGTGTATACTTGCCCATCTTATGTACATACAATCGGGTGTATAGCTTGGGGCATCTAGTCCCATTGTATTTTTCAAAGTCAAGTACTTTGAATTTTTTTGGAAAGCTTCCATAATCCTAGGCAGAGAAGTCTGTTATTCTAGCGTACTCAAATCCATCATACCCCTCGAGCATTTTCATTTTTTCGGTGATCTATCAAGTTAACCACTCTTCGAGCTCCTTTAATCTGTCCTGGTCAACTTCAGGCTTCGGGTTAATTGGGAATGAGTAAGTATTCGGCTCAAAGGTTGGGTTAGCCTTTGGAAATACCCCTTCAGTTTCAAAGGTTCCAAAGCCCTAATTACCTTTAGGGTAAGCTTCTTCTATTTCAATGGGTGAGGCCTTAGTATTCTTTCTATATTAGGCTTTGGAGTGCTCTTCATTTGATGGGGCTGTAGACCTGAGCAGAGAGATCCTGTCAGCAAGGAAGCTCAGTTGATCTACCATCTTTCCCATTGTTCGTTCCAAAGATTGGAATCTTAACTCTATGGAGTTAATAACCTCGGGGTTACTGTTGCCATTATTGTTGTTGTTTCCTTGGTTGGCCATTTTGGTTTGAGAACGAGTTTTGATGGGGCTTCTTTGGAAGGTTTGACGTTTAGGAGCTATCCTAGCAACCTGAGGAAAACCACTTCTCAACAAGTTAACATAAGGATATTTTGAAAAAGGATGCAAATGAATGAGATGCAAGTGAATCATACGGATGAAAAGGAGAGGATCGACAAATGATTAATAGAACGGCAAGTTATTCATTATTTTTAGATTCTCGGAGTCTTATTACATGAAAGAAAGAAAAAGGTTACAAATTCATCTATGCTAATTTCCTTTTTTTCTGTAAGCCAGATGACATTTTCTTCTTTTTTTGATTATGCTTAGTTGCTTCTTCAAACTCTTGAATTTTCTTTTGGGCCATCTTCAACTGGTGTTCCAAGGTGTGTGACCTTTGTCTAGATTCTCGGCATAGGTTCGCCCATTTATTTTTCTCATCATGGAGGATCTCCATACACGCTTTCATTTGGTTCATATAGGTCACCATTTCAGAGTTATGGCACATAGGGGAGGTTTGAAGGACTTCTGGTGCTCGATATCGCATTGCACCTACCTTATGAAGTTTATTGTATAAATACTCTTTGGTAACCCAATGTTTGTCCACTTCTCTTATGAACTCACTCAGATCGATGTTTGGGCTTATGGTTCAGGTGTCCCACTAAGCTTTGATCTTGTGAAGTTTGGATACCTTTTATGTAAAGTGAGGCTCTTCGACATTAAGAGTGAATGGTTCTAATAAAGGTTTGTGAACTATGTCCTGGATCCCTCCAAATTATCTTACCATGTTGCTTGGATAGTAGCTTATACACCAGCTCATCTTGATCAGTGGTACAGCTTGGTAATTCTTGCAAACCAGTATGACCTTAGTGTAATTGCTCCACTTGGCAATCTATAGTATGTCTTCTACTCAAAAATCTTATAGAACCTTTATCTAGAGAAGGGTAGGGATATCTTCTAGTAATTTGATCTTATCGACGAAAGAATCAATAAAGTCAACCTTATTCACGAATGCTCCCCTTATTAAATCCAACCTAAAGCACTTAATGTGATTAACGAACCAAACCATTAATAGTGCCATGCTTGACTTGAGATCTTCGCAGCTCCTTTCCTTAAGGAAATTAAGATTCCTTATCTGCTTAGCAAGTAGGGCAAGAATGTATGATTTACCTTCCCGGAATTGAGCCACTAACTCTGTTACCCTAAAGTGTATAAGAAGAGACCCACTTGGGAACAAGATAGTGGCGAATACAGTTAGCACATAGGCCTTGATTCAGTTTTCTCTCCAATTCCCAAAAAACAACACTTGATTGTTAAAGCTGGGCTCATTTTGGAACTAATGGACTAGATCACATATCTTAATGGCATATTTATTGCAGTCATTTAAGGCCTCATTTATCTTAATCTTATAGATTCCTAAGAATTTTGAGAAGACATGTGTTAGGCCGAAGCTAAGTTTCGAGACGTATACTTCATCCAAAGGAGGAGCTTAGAGCAGTTGGGTGTACTCCTCTAGAGTTGGGCTGATTAGATGTGGTCCAAATTGAAAAGCCACTTCTTTAGGCTCCCAAAAATGGACTAAGGCCCTTACTAGCGTGATGTTAACCTTCACTTTGGCTAATGAGAGTATGGGTCTAATTTCGTTGATAATGAACGGTTGCTCTCTCGGATTGAAGGTTTGAGACCACTGGTTGAGTATAGGCTTTAGGTTTGTAAGTTTGTGGACATGAATCTCTTTGGCGAGAACCCTGGCATTGGATGAGTTGGCCATTTCTGAAACATTACAAAAAAAGCATAAATTATAAGGGAAAGGCTAGTTACAAGAAGAAAAAATATACAATACCTCCTATGTACATTAATTCTAAGAAGGATACAGGGAAAAACTCCGGGATCTTCGTCATTTTTTTCTTTTTTTTTTGTAACATTGCCATTTTGTTAATTATTTGTTAACCCTATGAAGTGTAATGCAAGACAGGTGGGTTCTAACGGTCCTTAAACTATGTGACCTCACACGTTTATAAAGAAATGATTCTTTGGTCACATTGAAGTTTAAGTAGGGTAACCTAATCGACCCTGAACAGTGGTTGCCCTACTACGTCCCAGACTTTACACAACAGCTCCCTGTCTTAAGGTCCTATGACGGCCTACGTTTGACCGCATCTACCATGCATTCATGATGCAGCAAAATAAATCTCATGCTTACTAAAGTAAATATGCTAATTAAAACAAATATGTATACGAAGCAATAAATAAACAAATCAATATATAAATAAATAAATAAATAACTAAACAATACGAGTAATTTGAAAAGCGATTTTAATTTCAAAATGTTTTTAAGTGGTTAGCCCTCTTGATGTTCCCCAATGGAGTCATCAAGCTATCGAGCCTAGTTTTTCACCCTCCCGGTTCTTTTTATAAAATTAGGTATTCTCTAAGCCGACCAGTATTAAACCCTTACCCGTTTAATACTAGCCCTCGACTAGAGTTTAAAAAAAACCATCTTTTCAATTTAAAAAGGGATTGGAGTCGCTACCTAACTAGAGTTGGGAAAAAGGGTTAAGTTATAACCAATTGGGTGGATTGGTTATAACTTAGCTACTGGTTTATCGATTAAAAAAAAAAACAATTTGTAAAACGGCTTTTTTGAAAACCAGAGATTTAGGTCCGAGGGCTAGTTTATTAAACCCTAAACGAGTACCATTTTTTAACATTCCGAATTTAACTTCACCTTTTAAATATACCCTTTTTAATTTCTAAAAACATCTAATTATGATACATGCGACTAAATTGATTAATTTATATAAATATCTAAAAATGGAAAAAATAAAACTTTTCATATTTTAAATCGCCTTGTACTTGTGTACGAGTGCCTACATACCCGCTATTGGGGATTAGATTTCCGTAGTTCGTTTATATAAAAAAAAAAAAAAACTTTAGTGGGTGGTTTGATTTTAATTTTTGAAAAAGGGTCGCATTTACGTTTTTACCCAGTTCAATTTATTCAAGAAAATTCTTTTAAAGGGTCCTAATTAGTGTTCTATTTTTGGAAACTCTAAAATAGTTTTAATTTGGAAAAAGGTCTATTTATTTTCATTTATTTTTAGAAAGCTTAATTTTTTCTAAGTGTGAAAACGATTTTTGTTTACTAATCTATTTATTTATTTATTTATTCTTTTTATACTTATTATATCTATTTCTATTAAAGTAAATAAATAGATCACTTCCTTTCTCTTTTTTTTTTCTTCTTCTTTCTTCCTTTTCTTTTTTTTTTCTTTTCTTTTTCATTATTAGTATTTTCTATTACATTTACACAAAACAAATAAACAAAATTAAACAATAAATAAAATAAAACAAAAAAAAAATTCAAACTGATTCGGATGCATGGGTTGGACCTGGACGGGTCGGGTCGGGTTGGCTTCACTAGATTCGAGTTGGGCTTCAATACCTTCACAGCAACAACGGTAGTGAGACTCAATTCAGCTTGTTTCGTCCACCAAAATGAGAGGGTAATGGTCTTTTTATGAGTATTGGATTGGAAATGGGGGGGGCTAAGTTCAGTGCCTTGGTGTTTTGGAGCTGTTTGGGTGCTTTTCGAAAGTTAGCCGTTGGTGACGGTGGTGGTTCGACCGTGTGAGGGCTGCTGGGTATGATTGGTTGGTTGGGATAGGTTTTTCAGAGTTTAGGGAGTTTAATTGTAGGCTTAGTTTCGCTCGAAGGTGGCTGAGGATGGTAGTTCAAAGAGTGAAAGAAGAGGCAATTAGGGTTTGGTGGTGGTTGCTTGATGGTGCAGCTGGAGGTCACGGTGGAGGTCAAGAGTGGTTGAATCCGAGAGCTAATGGAGTGAAGGTCACAATTGTGGTGGTGGTCGAGCTCAAAGTTCGTTAGAGAGAGAAACCCGAGAAGAGAGACAGAAAGTGATCAGAAATGGATATAGGGAGTGTGGGAGTTGATTATGCTAGGTGTGTGTATTCGTCTATGTCTCATGATCATCAATTTATACATAAATCCAACCCAAAAACAAAGGAATGTTGGAATCGGATTAATGAAGAATGCCTAGAAAAACAGCTTTTTTCTAATTTTTGGAGCTCAAATTGAATGTTCCTTTGACTGTATTTAGACATGTTTTTTGTATCGATTCATAATAGGCTATGTCTATTCTACAATTTTGCCATTGATTTGGTGAAATTGCAACAAGAAAGGGTCCAAAAATCATGTTGAAGTGGGTGGTTTGAAGTGGAAAGTGCTGGAAACCTGGAGAAAGTCGAGGGAAAAAGACGAAAAGAGAGGGAAAGAGAGGGAAAGAGAGGAAAAGAGAGGAAAAAGAAGGGAAAAGGAAGGAAAGGGAAAGAAAAAGTGGGCTGGCACCACATCGGTCGTGCCAACCAACCCCGGTATGCCACGTGGCATCCACGTAACGCCACGTTAGAGGGTCAACAAATCCGATGATGCCACATATCAGGACACATGGCACAATTAGACCTTAACACGTGATAGTCCCTGATGTAATTGAAAACCAAAAACTCATGTTTAATGATAATACTATGTTCATATGTTTAACCATCAAGTCGTTGGCCTGTGCCTTATCTATATGTGCAATTAAATTACACATATGGACTCAATCAGTTTGGGCCAGATTTAAATCTAAGCTCAGGTTCAATAGTCCAACTTCTAAACCTAAATTAAAAATTTAATCTAACGAAATGTTATTTCTTAAAATCTTTTATTTATTTATTTATTTTTATTTTTATTTTATTTTTGGTGATTTTTTCAAAATTTCTTATTTGTTTGTATTTTATTTTTTGTGCTTTTTTTTCCTATTTTCCTATTTTCTTGTGTTTTTCTAGAATTCCTATTTTTCCAAATTTTCTTCATTTTTTGGGGCTTTCTTTAATTTTCTATTTTTTTTTAATTTTTTCTAATTTAAGACCTTATAATTTAATTTGAAAAATAAAAGAGGATAAAAATTAGGTGTCTACAAGCTCAAAACTACACTCTTAAGGTTATTTAATTGTAAATCAAATCATGCTTGGTTTTGTACGATTTTGTTAAGAACCATATATTTGCAAGTATAATTAAACCTAACTAATATTTTTCCCTAAATTTACATACAATAAAACATCAGAATAATAAAATTCATAATTTTAATAATATACACAAAATCAAGCTGGAATCAGACTCACTTAGCTGTTGGACTTCTGGCCACTAACGGTGGTCCTAAGGGTATTAGCTGGTCCAAGTAGTTGGTATGGGGTGTGGTGGCAGTAGTGGTTTGATTTCAGTTGGTGGTGGGTCGTAGGTTCAGTCCAATTGCCTTAATTGCATAGTTTTTTATAATTTTTGAAAAACAAACCCTAACTCTCTTGTTTCGGTTCTCTCTAATTTTCTCACTTCACAAACTACCAAAATGAGCTTTTGAAGAGATTTGGCTATTTATAGAGCTCTAAAGAATTTTTTGTGCATTAATTTAAGTTGACAACTAGTTTATCATCTTCCAAATTGCCTTTCTAAGTGGGTTAATTTAATTGGTTAGATTTTTTCTTTATTCCCCTAACTTTCCACGGCCTTAATCTGGACCATTTCTTACTTGTTTGATTTTTTTTCTTATTTTTCATTGATTTTTTATAATTTTCTTTAATTGTTTAGCATTTTTCAGGCATTTTAAGTAATTTCGTGTATTTTTACGTATACGTAAATATATATGAAGTATAAGTAAATACTCCTAAATATAATTTATATTATTTTATGATTTTTAGTATGCATATAATATATCTCTAGTGACTCGTTAGTTGTTAAAACTCATTTTATATGTTTTCGATAAATAATGGGTAATATACTTAAATTTTGATATTATAATATTCTATTACTTTATTACTTATTTTTCTAAATTCAAACTTATGGGATTACTTTTACTAATATTACTAGCTTTGTTTTATGATTTAGGTTCGATCGGATTCTTTAACTGATCGCTCTAAATTTTATGTACTAAATCCGATCCTGCAATTATAAGGCTTACACAAACTCTTAGTCCAAATTTTGCTATTGACTACAATTCCAAAAATTATAGTCCATTTTGTAAGTGAAACGCTTTGATCAATTTGTTAGGTTTTTTTCGATCCAATATTATGAATTAGGCCTTTAGACAAATAGTTTCAAGTTGATTGATGAGAAAGCCAATTTTGAAAATTTTATTTATTCAACCTAGGTGCATAAGTTAAGAATATTTGGGATTAAATTAGAAGTGTGCTTGCCCCAATTTCAAAAATAATTTTCATTAAAGATAAATTATCTTTTTAAGATTAGAAGAGCTTTTATTGAATATGGGAGGCATTGTGGGTAGGGGGGCCTTGTGTGATTCAACATAAATAAGAAAAACTTTAAAGTAGATATAGAGGTTTTATGTCTTTAGGCTCAAAATATGATTCAAGGCCTTACGTTTTTAGGGCTATTTAGGCTTTGATTCCTAACCTTTTCTTATTTAGTTTTCTGTCCTTATTGGGATATATCTTTTAGGGCCTTCGTCTTATACTTAAGCCCAATTTTCCAACCTCTTTTCTCTCTCTCTTTTTTTTTCCCTTTTGTTTTAATTACTTTTCCCCATTATTTCTTGTTGTTTTCTTTTATCCCTAAGAGTGATTATCTCCATTGTCGAGTTTTTGTCCTTTAAGAGATTCAAGGCCCTAAATCCATGGATTTCTAGTGTATAGGCTTGGGTAAGATATGTATAAGTTTGAGGTATTTGAAAAGGAATTAGCTATCCTTCAATTTAAAGAAAAATAACTTATAAAAAATAACGTTGTTTTTTAATTAATGTTACTTAAGCAAACATAAGCCAATTTTATCCTTCTCTCCTAATTAAAGACCCTAACCTTCGAATTGTCCCATTGTCGAGTAATTCTTGATAGAGTTTAAATTTAAAATTTTTCTAATTAGTCCAACAGGGTTAACAATGGATAGTTATGTTTGAGATTTGAAAATAAATGCCTAGCTTCATTTTAATCTGCGTATCAAATTCAAAATAGACCTCATTTAAAGAATGAGTTTAAAATGTCCTCACTATGATATCACTCAACTCTCAAAGTGTTTAAGGTTAGTATATGGGATATAGTTTGTCTCTTTTCATTCTAAACTTTCAAAATAAGATACTAGAATGTACGTTCATTTGCCCTAATATTGGTCACCTAATTTAAAAGGTAGCCAAAGATAATCTTATTCCAAATGTTACAAAGCCATTCAAAACATCTTTTTATAAGTTTATTACAAACTTTATTGAAAAGAACTTGATTCTTCTTTGTCCCTACTTTAACTTGCTCCATTTAAGCACCCAACTACTTAAGATGACATGTGAGCTTGTCAGAAGGTATTGGTAGATCCAAAAGAATTAGGGCTTTAGGTGATTTAGCTGAACTCCTCTCGTAACTTGAAGAAGGGCCAACTTCTTGAAGCTCTAGCTAAATGACCTTAGCATCAATTAGGTCTTAAATCTTGTTCCTCAACCTCCAGCATTTTTCATTGGAGTGCCCCTTCTAACTCATATGATAGTCACGTCAAGCTTCTAGGTCAAAATAGTTTGTAATTTGGATTAAGGGCTTCATAGGTTAGGATCTTTGCCTCCTTCAGATAATGAAAGATTTAGGCCATTAAGATCCTTAGTTGAGTGAATTGTCTCCTCCGAGTCCCTTGGGCTTATTTTTTCTCACTCATCCCTAGCTCTTTCCTTTTTGGGCCACTTTCATTGTTTGGGCTTATCGACATTTGATCAGTATTGGACGTTAAGTGTTGAAATCATCTAAGTACCAGACCCACTACCATTTCTAGGTTTGAATCTTAAGACACTTAAAGAGTGGTGATTATGAGAAACAAGATTTGCATCTATTGGGCCATTTGACATACCCTTTTTTTCCAATGAGGCAATCTTATCATTGGTCATTTGAACCTGATTAAAAGAATTCTTGTTCACTAGCAACCTCTCTTTTTCTTCTTCTTCTTCTTCTTCTTTTTTTCTTTTAGAGAAAAAGGACTAGCTTAACTTCGTGTATGGAGAATTTTTACAAAAGTGGAGAAAAAGAAATAAAATATTTCACAAGGGATGATAAGAAAGAGAAGAAAATTTACACAAAAAATATGCAAGTGAGATATATTTACATGAGAAAAACCTAGGTTTAAAACTTAGAGTGAGACATGATGTATGTTGAATAAAGAAAAGTATTTACAACTTGTAAAAGATCACTTACAATACTTATAGGAAGTGTTATTTAAAAGAAAAGAATCATTTTACAAAGGAAAATCTTATGATACACCTGATATTTGCAAATAATTTCTAATAGGGACATCTAACTACAATCTAATGGGAAGGAAAAGGTTAGTAAGGGGATCTATTTTACTGTTGAAAGACATAGACAAATAGGGATTTATGAATTTGATAAGGATACTAAGGATTTACAAAGCTAAGAGAATCTATGAAAATCTATGATAATCTATAGAGTGGTAAATTCTATAATTTTACAAAGAGGGAAAAAATTAAAGTCCAATTACCTTTTAAAGCAAGGAAGACTATTTATAAGTTATGAGGTTTTTTAATTATTAAAAAGGCTAGCTAAAAAAATCTACAAGTATGCCTTTAAAGGGTTAATGGTCTTATTCTAATGTTGACATAGATAAGCACAAACAAAAATAAATAAGCACTAAAATTTACATATGAATATAAGAAAAGATAAAGGCACATGGATGCAAATGCAAAGGGCCAATGACTAAATCATGATATGGTAATAAAAGGATTTAAGGTGGAGAATTTTACTGAAATTCTATTATTACTTTACATAGAAAGTATATTATAACATTTTTATGGTATAATGAAATTCCAATAGAGTTCCAACCTTTTGTTGATTATATGCCACATCACTATTTATTCATTGGTCTAAAAGTCGTGTATGTAAGTTAAGGTAGGTTCTAAAGGTCATTAAGCTTTGTGACCTTATACATTTCTGAGGAAACAGTTCATTGATCACATCAAAGCTTAAGTAGGGTAATGTAATCAACCCCGAGTGGTGGTTACACCACTATATCCAAAGCCTACATAATGGCCCTCCTCTTAGAGTCTTAAGACGGCCTAGGTCTAACTGTACCTACCTTGCATTAAGGACGCAATCATTCCCCCCAATGTCTCGATGTATGTTGCACACAAACAAAGTATAACATTTAAAATAAAGTAGATACATGAAAATGAATAATAACAATAAATTAATTAATTAATTAATAACATGGGTATTTTAAAAGGTAAATTTAATTTCGGAAAGTTCCTAAGTAGCTAACCCTTTTGACTTTCTCAATAGAGTCCTCAAATTGTCGAGCCTGATTTTTTTCCAGTTTTTATTATTTTCCTTAACTAAGTTGGTATTAAACCCTAACTCATTTAATACTAACCTTTAACTAGGAATTAAGAAAAACTTGGTTTTTAAACATATTTTAAAAAATTCTTGGAGTCACCATTTAACTGGAGTTAGGAAAAAGAGTGGGCTAAGTTAACCAAAAAAAAAAAAAATTAGGCTCGACAAAAATAGATCGACATAGCCTCTACGGGTTGCTTAATCTGCTCCTTTAACTTTAACAATTGCCTGATCAATAGAAAAGTCAGCATGCCGGCTTGAATAACTTCTTGAAGCTCAGTTTTACTCAGAATCAAAGTTTTCTTGTGTCCTCGAGCAAGTTTAGCTTACAACTTGCTAACTTGACTCGGTGTCATAGAGTTCAAAGTGGTCTTTCTTGCATCCTTCTTGAACACATAGGTGTTCTTAAATCCATCTGCATAACCTTTTAATCAAAAATCCAAAGTCTACTTAGCAATACATGAGATGCACACATGGGCAGCATGTCATAAAGAATTTCATCAGAATAACTTTGAATAGTAATCGGCTGTAATACTTGCTAAGTGACATGTAGTGCTCCCTTCTAATTTAGCCAATGTAACTTGTACAACTTCAAGTGTGAGCTAGTTGGCAACTTGAGCTTTTTAACCAGGTCAACAAACACATCATTGGTGTAGCTTCCACTATCTATTATAAGCGCACATACTTACTCTTTCACCTTGCATGTGATGTGAAACAAATTCTCTCTTTGCTCCTTCTTAGTAGAGGGTCCCAAACTCATCGCACGTTAGACAACCAAAGTTAGCTTGTCCAAATCTTCAACAAACACATTTTCCTCAACTAGTTTAGCATTAACCTCAATCTCTTCCTCTACTTCTTTTTCCTCCTCTAACTCCTCATCTATGTTGTCTACTTCAATCTTCAGGGCATCTCCCCTGATAATCATAGTTCTTCAGTTCGAACATTAGGCACGCATGTGCCTAAACCCTTGGCACTTAAAGCACTTAATTGGCTTGTCTTTCTCCTAAATCCTTATACCTTCTCATAAGTTCTCGATAGCATGTCACCATCAGTTAGTTGGCCCTTCTGTTTAGCTTTAACGTCCGTTCTTTTACTCGACTTGGCACTTTGTTGAGCTAGTAACTTCCTTGAGCGAGTTGACTTAATTGGATTGGTTGGCTAATTGGAGATCAGCTCAGCCTATTTCTCCTCTGCCTTTCCATTTGTTGGGCTATTCTTACAGCCTCATCCAATGCAGTAAACTATTGAAGCTTTACAACATCTCGAATGTTACCTCTCAATCTAGTGAGAAATCTGGATACTGTTCAGGCTAATGGTTCATTCACTTCACATTGAATCATGAGTACTTAGAACTCTTAGACATATTCGTCATAAGTTCAGCTTTCTTATCTCAGCTCTTAGAACCAAGCAAAAGTATCTTGCAAATAAGTATTCAGCACAAATCTATTTTTCAGTATCATCTTCATCTCGGGCTAAGTATTAACTTCCCTATATCCTTCTCATCTCCTCATAATTTAGAAGTTCTTCCATCATATGGCAGCATAACTTGAGAACTCTACAGCAACAATCTTCACTTTCTTGTGGTCTTCATACTAGTAATAATAAAAAAACACATTTAACCTTCTCCTCCCAATCTAAATAATCATCTGCATTCCCAGAACTATTGGAGCTTAGAAGTTGAAGCTTTACATGGATGGCAGCTTGGGGTGCTCAAGCTCGCGCTTCTCTTCCTCATTGTACTCTTCTTCTCCTTCATCATCCATATCACCTAAGTCAATCCTTCTTCGTGCTCATCCTCCTACTCCTCCATCTTATGCTTGTCGAGCTAAGATCTATCCTCTTGCATGTTAAGCAGCTTAGGGAGTATTCTACTTGACCTCAGCAGGTTGAAAGGCCAATGCATGAACAACTCTAGTTAGATTAGCTATGAGGTTAGTCATCTCATTAATTTGTTCATCTATACTTCTAAGAGTGTTCTAAGGCTGGTCGTCCATAGTGGATAACATCGCTATTGTCATCTCTAATACCAGCGTTGACACTTGGATATGTCATTCTCTTCAACAAAACTCATTAACAAACTCAGATTCTAAGAAACAACAGACATGGTTTCTTCAAACCAAACAACTCACAAAAGCACTTTCCCATACACGAAAGTTCAAACTAACTATGGACATAAGAACTATCTCGAAGAACAGTAAACCCAATTGAAACTTGCTCTATTTTAGTATGTTCAAAATAAGGCAAAATAGTGCATACAACCACAGCCAACTACTACGCCTTCTACTTACTCCAACACTCATAACTAACTTCTATGCAACTACAATACACTATCACAATAAAGATAGCTTACAAGAAAGCTTAAACATAACTTACCCAAATGAAACCTTTACTCTAATATCAAGATGATACGCTGCACCAAGAGCCGATAAAGGCGACAGTATCGGGATAAGTCCAAGCTTACAAAAAGCTTGAAATTAAGGGTGATGAAATGCGAAAGTGGGGAATAAGTAAACGACATGAACAAGCAAAACCACAAACAATTCTAAGGATATAACGTACCAAAGAAACTTCGTAGACTCACAAAGTTAACTCGATACGACGCACGAGCAACTCGTTGAGGTCACTCACTATCTAGCTTTACTTAAGGGTTAGGATAAGAGTAATAAGAGGAAAGTAAGCACATTAAACTCACAAAAGGAAGTATATTTAATATCAAATGTGTAAGATGATTCTCGCAACTACATATTACAAAGGTATTTATACCTGAAATGTTAGGGCATCCTATCTAAAATGAAAAAAACAAAAAAGGGTATTGCTCAAAAGAAGTAATGCACAAGGAATAATAAATGGTACAAATGAAAAATAAATGAATTGTGCAATAGAATCCTTTCACCTGGGACTAGACACGTGGCAATAGGTCACTTGAGACGCTTCTAGAAGAAACAAACAAATGGTACAGTTAGGAAGGAGGTCGCTAAGCAAAAGACATGGTACAGATGTGTGTTGGGGTTCTCGACACCAATATTGCAAAGTTAAAGGTCGATACAATCATGGTCAAGCAAACGTGTAAGGATTCAGACTATTAGTGGAGCATATTTCAGGTCGACACTTGACTATTAAGAGATGATAAGTTACTCGGCTCAGTATCTGGAGTTAGTCGGCAGTGAAGGTCGGCTCAGCCTCATTAAGAGTTAGTTGGAATAGTAGCTCAATTCCTATTTGTACTAATATCCTCCACATGAGAAACTCGTGGGTTATTGTTTTTCCTTTTAGTCATCATCATTATGGTGGCCTAAAACAGTAAGCACCAAAATGTTGATCGTAATTATACCAACTAAGATGTATTGATTCAAATGGACTTGGGCTTTGTCTTCTCTACCACTTCTTAATACTTATAAAAAATCCTCCCATAGGTAATGCCAAAAGGGCCCTTTAACCCTCAAGTCAGCAAAAAGGACTAAGGAAAGGGAGACGAATACTAAAAACCTAATGAACTGTGTTTGCCTTGTGTGTGGGTAATAGGTTTTGAACTTCTGCCCTCTTCAAGAGAGGGAGAAGAAGAGATCTTAAAGAATGAGAGAGAGAGCTAGATCCTCTACCTGTTGGCGCCTAACACCTTATATGTAAGTTACCTAGACACATGTCGATCAGGTACTTATACTGGCTACTGGCAGACAATGAGCTCTATGGTAGAGTCTGAGCATCATTGTAGGTAGTAAGTCATGGCTAACTAAGCCACTAGATGGGTAGTTTAGTGATCTAGCATGAACAGGGGTGCTAGGCATGTTGATCGTACTACGGATATTAGATGCTCGTTAATGAGTTATAGTGAGGTATAAGTGCTAAAGACAAAAGTCGAGCTAAAATGTTGGGGAAGGGGTTAGTTGATGCTCAATGGGGGCGAGCTAAGCCCCAAGCTCACGCTAAATGATCAATAAATGCTAGCTCGATGGTCAGAGGGCAACCTGCTCGGGATGTTGTTATTTGGCTCTCCAAGCAGGTCGCGATGTAGAGGACAAGCTTACCATCAATTCACATCCTCATTAGCATGGGCTCATGGCTTCGCGAGGAGGTTACGATGTGACATGCAAGCATGCTATTCATTCAGTGCCATTTGGTCCCCCTTGTGATGGGCTTCATCCATTAGGCTTTAATTTAGGCAAGAATCAAGTGTCAATACTATGTGTCATATAAAACATATTTTTCTAATTCTTTTCTTTTTTTTTTCTTTTTGTATTATCATTACCTTTTCATTTTTTTATTAAATAAACGACGTGAAAGCTATGTAGAATCTCAATATATGTTTATCATCAATTCAAGTAAATTAGTAGGGAGTTAAACATTAGTTATATAAAAATTTAAGGGTATTCATCATTTAGTTTGATTGGTTAAGTTCGTGCTCCTAATGAATCGAACCACTTTTAACTATTATTTGGTGTGCTAAATCATTTCAAATATAGTTGGGCTTGATCTAATTTTGGTTCAAACTACTTCTAGAAATAGGTAACTATTTTGATCACATTTCACCTAATCATAATACTCAAGGCCAATAAATCTCTTTTTTAATCTAAGTTCTTGCTAAAGTAGGTTATTATTTGCTCCCTTCCTTTGTGATCATACTTGTACTTCTTTTGGTCCCCGTTTTCACATGGGCTCATCATCTGATGTAGAACTCATCTATCATTGTAATTACATGTAAAATTTGTAATAAGATTTCTAGTGAAAATGTTTAACTAGTCAATTATAACAGCATATTACATATGGAAGAAACCAAAAACAATAATGGATAATAAATTTTTATATAGAAGATCAATTTGATACTCAAATCCATTTTGTAAACTCTCTATTAGATCATTCATATAACATGGCAAGCAAGTTGAGAGGAGAAAAGAACTAAATACTCATAGAATCAAAGATGTTTCCCGGTTCAATGATTTAGGAGAGATTAAAGCATAATAATAGGACTAAGAGAGTGTAATAAATTAAGACAGAGGTAAGAGACTAAAGTGAGCTTAATGAAGGTATTAACTAAGAATGTCTAGTGTAAAGTAAAAGCATACATGTATAAGAATGAAATGAAAAGTGGAAGCACCAAAGGCTAAGAGACTATGAGTCAGTATCATCTTAGGTTAATGATTGGACTGCTTTTTTCTTTTCCAATAGAAGGGTTAGCAGGTTGGGCTTATTTATAGTGACAATTTACTATTTTTTTTTTCCTTTTTTTTCTTTTTGAGTAAGAAAATTTCTATTTGAATCATCAACTATATTTTTCTTCTATTTTAGTCTTCACATTCTCAAAACCTTACAAAACTATGAATTCCATTGTCCATCTTGGGCATATTTACTTTTTAATAGGCCTTAGTGAAGTTGACCAATGTTTTAGACCTTGTATAATTTTTTTTCTAACTCTTTTTTCCTTACTTTTAATTGTTTCTTATATTTTCTAATTGAATATATTTAATATTATCATTTCATTGAAATAACTATCGTCAACCAATTCGAAGTTGAAATGTGTCATGGATGACGAACAAAAGCTTTAACAAATTTGATGGAAGCCATATTCTTGTAAGAGTTTGCAAATGTTCATAATAAGGTTCGAGGTATAAGACTAAAATAAAAAAAGTAGATATTCATTAAAAACTAACAGCGTACTTTTCCATTTTAAATAACAAGCATTGTAGTTTATTGTCGTTAAAATCGCGATTATACCATCTCGATTTTATCCATACGATTCTAAGAGTTTATAATTTTATGAGGCTCTTTCAAGTTAACTCAAGTATAAAATTGTTTTTTTATAGAAATTTATATTTTTAATCGAGTTTATTAATTTTTTAGATATATAAGTTGAATGGTCCAAAACTAAAGATATATGTATATATCTATATAATTATGCTTCCACTAGCCAATTAACTATTAGGATATTAAATCATTTTCCCTATTCTATTCCAATTTTTCTTCCTGTTTCTCTCTTTCTTAGTCCCTTGTTCAATATTCATATTCTTTATTTCGATTCCAAATCTCCAATGGAAAAGTTTATAAGGAAAACTATACATTTAAATTTATACAATTAATAACTTAAAATGAGTTAAAATCATTTTATTCTCTTCAATTCATCGCTTTTTTCAAACAAAATAATGAAAAAAGATTTTCGTTTTGACTTTACTTGTTATTTTTTCATGAATATTAGATTACAAATTAAAAACTTTCATAGAAAAAGAACTTAACTTATCTATTTCTATCATGAATTTCAAGTATTTTATAACAATTACAAGGATATCTATGGTTTTTTTTTTAAGTTATCATATAAAAGTGGTAGAAACTTATATTTCTATGTTTCAAATTTATATTCCAATTTTATAAACTCTCTAGTAATTATAGATAGAATCATAAGCTTGACAATCTTGATTTGGTTGGAATTCAAGTATTATGGTTTAGTTAAACTCCAAACTAAACCATGAATTATTTTGACCTTCTATAAATTGAATCATAAACTAAATTGAAAAATAGTTGAATGCATTTTGCATTTCTATTCAGTTTTATCGGTAGGCTTACCAAAAATGGAATTGGTATTTTTTACTATTAGTTAAAAAGACATCGACGGTTGTGTTAACACCGACAAAATAATTTATGGAATGCTTTGTAGTTTAATGTTTTTTCATTAACTTAGCTTTTTGCTTTTAAGAAAATGAAAATTTGGGCATGTATAATAATCAGCTTTACATGTTGGCACGTACATCGGAGAAAAGCATCCCGAAACCACCTGAAAATTGTACACCGTAAAACTTCTAAGCTATGGAGTATTCTAATTTTGTCATTCCTTTTATAAATTTTAAGTTTATAAGATATCAAAAATAGTAATATATATATGATATTACAAGTTTTTTATAGGCAAAACCTATAAACCCATAACAAAATCTATGATATTAAAAAGGTAAAATTTCTTGCCTTTGTAATTTCAGGTTTATACGGTCGTACTACGTAGCAAATGGGAACAAAATTAGGGGAAAAATTAGAAAACGAAAAGTTGGGGAGGAAAATGGGAAAAAAAAAAAAGAAGGTAAAAAAGGGAAAACATAAAGTGGAAGAGACGATGCTTAATCATTTGAGGTTATAAACTTGTGATATTGAGGTTTTTTTTTTTTATTAAAGCATTCGCTAATTGAAAAATAGAATACTATAATTTTTTATTCATGTATTAATATCATTTAATAATTTTTAATGTTGGAAATATATAATACCTTAAAACTTATACCTTAAAATATAAGTTTAAAGATGGGTATAAAGTATAAAGACCTTATACTTATATCTTGCCTTATCAGAGTAGGCTCTAAAAAATCTATATGTGAAATCTATTGCTTAACTCTTAATACCTACTCAATCTACTCGATCGAGGAGGTTACGGATGAGTATCCCATATAATAGATTACCATCTCACCCTTATTTTATATATATATTACATGCAATTTTGGTCTAGCTTTCATGAGATTAGAAAGATGTCGAATTGGTAAAATTTGATTGTTTTGAAAAATTTAGCCATTCGATAGTCAAGATAAAAGTTTAGCGATGAATATGCTATAATTAAAAGTATAATGACATTTGCCAATATCAACCCTATAACAAGCAACCATATGTGCGATTTTTTTATTTTTTATATTTTATTTTTTATTTTCTTAGCTAACTACTATCATATTGTAACTTTTAAAAATAAAAAAACCAAACCTGATTTATTTCGTTAAAACCATGCATATGATTATATGAGCAAACTAGCGTTGTAAGTAGGGGCAGGCCTATAGGGGCCTTAGCCCCCCAACCTATGAAATTGCCTTGTAAAAGCAACGTTGAACTGCACTAAAAAAATAACGGACAAGTCCACGACCCGCAAATGTGCGACGATCTTGACTCGTAGTAAATGCTTCAGTCCATTCCATTTTCTCTTTTAACGTTGACATAAATTCAATTATCATTATTTATTTCACATTGAATTGGATGAATGTAATATCCATAAATCAACAATCAAAATAAAAATATCTAAGTATTAAGGCAAAGCCTTGTTCTCATATGATTAGGGTCGATAATTAATTAAAGCATTCGGAAAAGTAAATCGATTAAACTAGAAACTTACAAGAAACTTAATAACCTTAATTGATAAATTCTCATACATTTAAAAATTCATAATACAATAAAAATATCAAAAATATAATCAAAATAGTTAGAATTTATTCTATATAAGATCCTTAAAATCCAATTTAGGACGACTAAGTCTAGCCTTTGAAGAAAAGTTATCCGATTAAGCCTAAATTTTACGACTAAAATAGAAAAGTTAGTTGAAGTGACTCGGTGAATTTAAATTTTGAAAATAATGATTCAAAATCCCAATTTCGCCCTTAAAAGTGTAATTATTTAATATAGTACTAAATTGCTCGAAATCCCTAGAATCGAGCTCAAAATGCAACGAGAACTTAAAGATAAGTTAATTAGGTAATAAAAGAAAATAATATAGTATAATATACTATTTAAGTATACCCATATTTTTTTAGTATACTCGGTTTATATAATAAATATACTCGTAACTTAAGCTAAAACTATATAATTATACATAATAAGCATTAAATTCGCAAAAATTAAATGAGAAAAATATCTTAAAAATAAAAGACATGTTAGAAACATGGTTATATACATATAATTACTCATTACGTGTGTTACATATATAGTGTATATATAACATATATTAATATAATAATTAAATATACTTAATTATTCAAATTTTACTAAAATTTAACCAAAACTTATCCAAATGATGTGGGAATAGTTGAAATCCAACAGTTGGAAATAACGACTCAAAAGTGAATCATTAACAATTTGCTATCTCATACTTTTTGTTTTTCAAGAAAAATATTAAAATAAATTACTTAATAATAAAGAAAAAAATCCAACCAACCCTAACTACTACAAATAGGACTCCCTTACAACAAATACAAGTTTTAGGAACCCAAATCCAATTGGTCCTAACTACTATAAATAAGACTCCCGTACAACAAATACAAGTTTAGAAACCTAAATTATAGAAAGGAAAAATAAGAAAAAAATCAAAGGAAAATAGAAAAAATTAGAGCAAAAATAGAGCAAAAGTCGAGTTAGGACGGTTCCCAAACCATTCAATGACTTGATGTGGAGCCCCACCACCACTTAGCAAAGAAACCACCGCCCAGTCCAGTCGATAATCCCTCGCCGGCCAACAGTAGCTATAGCTCCGATGAACTTAGGTTCCAAGTTTCTACCATGTATTTCTTTATTTTTGAAAAATTATTAAATTAATTAGGAAAAATGTGAAAAAAATTATTTCCTAGGTTATTTTATATGTACTTTGATTTCGTAGATTTATTTTTACAAAATTAGGAATATTTAATATACTTGCTTAACAAATATATTATTCATTCGAAATTTGAAATTCAAAATAAATAAACTAAATGACATAATTTCTAACTCAAAATTTTTGTATAAGATACTTATGATATATAGATAATTTCTATGTAGCTCAATTTTTTATTTGGATATTTTTAATATTTACTATATTTTTTGGGCTAAAAATAGCTCGAAATTAGGCTAAAAATGTTAAATAAATAGGATTTATGAAATTAAATAGTGAAATTGACCTATACTGATTTCTAATGAAGTATAATGATGTTAGGATAGGTTGAAAATAATTTTATACAAAAAGAATCATATTTGGGTAATTAAGTGTAATTTAAGGGTAAAATTGTAATTTTGAATATATAGGCGATGAATTGATAACACGAAACTAAGTGATGACTAAATTCCATATATTTTTAGGAGTCTATATAAATTTTTGAGGAATTATTTGGTAACCCAAGCTATTTATTACGAATTTACGTAGTAAAATAGCTTAAATAATGAACCGATACCCAATTCTAGTAATAATAAGTTAAAATATGATAAATAATTGAACAAAAACTATCTATTTGTATACTAGTAAGATTGGATAAAAATTAGATATTTTTTAAATAAATTTAATGATATTTTAATAACTGGGATATGTTATAAAAATATTATGGTCAGATAATACCTATATTATGGATTATATTGACAAATTAAGTAAAACATGATTTAATAACATAAATTATGTATAGTACAATAATATTTGATTAGATACGTATAATTATGTTAAAAACTCGAATTACCCATTAAAAGTTATTTCTAGAAATTAGAACTTGTAATACGTGTCGTTAAGTCTGTACGAATTTAACGACATTATTTTTACTAAAATCAAATAAACCTAAGTAATATAACCTATATCTCTACAATATTACTAATTTACGTCCTACTATAACTCTACTGTAATTGAAATGTGATTTAGATGATTAAAAGTACGTTTCGATATGATCGAAACGATATATTATGCGTAATAATATAATTACGTATATTATTAATAAGTAATAACTTAACTCGACTTATATAATAAAACTATATATTATTATTATAATATACTTTAGATAAGATCCTAATGTTTTCGTAACTATTACGAAAACTAAATTTAGATTTTATATATATAAGACTCCCCGATGATCAGATCGTTGATGACCTGAGTTTTCTGTAGTGAGCATCTGGACAGGTAAGTGGGATCAATACTTTACAGCATTTTGGGATATTATTTCAGAAAATCTGGGGACTTTGGTATGTATTAGCTTGCAATTGTAGTTAGTTGTTTATGCTTATGTAGCATTTGTGGTTAAGTTTCGATTTGCTGTAATGGGAGCTAAACTCCATGTTATGGTTGTTCCATGAATATTATGTTTGAATTGTTTGACCTTGGTTAATCACCCTAATAATGAACTAACTCAAACTGAGCTTAACATCTAACTTAATCTACATCGCAACCCACTAAGGGTAACGATTAGGATTCTCGAGCCAAACATGGACTCTCTTCAATGAAGATAGTTAAAATAGTCCTTTCCCCACCCTTAGCCAAACTAAGTGACAGGAGAAGAGGTCGCAGCAAGATTGGAGGCCGTAGTTTGAAAGTAGTTATGGGAGGAGGGTGTTCTTCATTGTACAAGCCCCGATTTGGTTTCGATTCGTGAGTGTGTAACATCAATCTCCTTAACCCAAATTAGAGCGGGCACAATTTCTTTGATCTCACAACAAATCAGATAATGTCTTATGATGGCATTTGCTTATATACGTATTGCGTCTAATTAACTTGGTTGAAAACCCTACTTGTGATATGCTAAGTGCATACTTCTATCTCCACCCATTTATTGAGTAAGTTGTTGCTCGTTCCCTTATAGTTTGGTTTTCAGGTCTCAAATGGATTACAGGTGCCTACCCAATACTAAAACACTAGTAAACTAAGACGGGGAGTAAGATGCAATAAGAAATAGCTGGTTATTGTCCTTAATATTAACTTTTTATCTTTTAAGAAAAACTACACAAGACTTTTCAGAAGGTTTTATAGTTTTCAATATTTTGGCCTGTATGTGAAATGATAGGTATCTGTGGAATTTACTACCACTCTTTTATGAAGTTAAATTATAAGTTTATTTTTAACAAAATATTTCAAAGAATTACTCCACTGGTTTGTATCAAATAGGTATTGAATTAGACACTTCAAAGGGATAAAGTCGAGTACGCCTGGTGTGAACTGGCAACTATAAGGACAGTTTCTATCTCAAGATGGCTCACACTGCGGGACTGTTACGACTTTACCTTTTTAGGGCATGATAATGAATATGGAATACAAATTCAAGTTTCCATATTTCCTTATTAGTAGGTACAAAATTTGGTAAGTCGCTAATTTAATGGTGTAAGAATTTTTTTTTTCCAAATTTATTATCTTTCTCTTTTTATCCATCTTATAATATATTACTTTAACATGGCAAAATAAATCTTTTGTTAAAATTTGAAAATATAAAATATCTTATTTTAGAATGCAAATCTTAAATTTATCAATAAAATAAATGCCCTTTTATATTTGAATTTATTCAAATCTTTAAAATTATAATTGGATATATTTATATCTTATTTTAAAGATATCAATGATCAACCTAATCTATTGAAAAAAAAAAAAGAAAATAATTTCACTAAGTAACATATTGAATTGTAAAAATAACCTTTTTAAAAGCAAAAGTCACTAAATATTGTAAGTTTTTTCACATTAAAATACCATATTTTGCCATCATCATCAAATGAGTGCAAATTGCAATAAGGTTTTTTTTTTTTTTATCTTTTCATTATCTTATTTTATTTCTAAAAGTTTTTCATAGTATAGCTTTTTGTAATTATATTCACGTATTATTTCACATAGACACATACAAATTATTAAAAACATTAAATGGCAAATTTATAATTTATATAAACAAATATCGAAAACTTATACAAAATACTACATAGAGATCAATTATGTCATATATGATTTCATCTATATAGTATATTATATTATAAATTATTGATAAAGTTCTACATATATATCGAATATATTATTTATAATATATGATACCTAGGCCATATAATTGACAATACGTGTTAATCATAACATTTTGTTGAGAAAATAACAATAATAAACCGAGAATAAAATATAAAGAACATCAGGATTTAATGTGAAAAACTCTAATATAAGGAAAAATTATGAGACCATGCAATGCAAAATCTTTTATTATCAACAATAATAGACTCATAAAGTATCTCTTCATTAGTTACATTAGTAGATAAACAATTTTCACCACATTCAAATCAAATTACAGTACAAACCAAATTCACAAGATAGCGAAAACGCAAATTCAATCGAAATAACTAAGAAGGATTTACCAAAAACGAAGATAAAAATCTTATAGTGCTCATGCCATGAATACAATAATTAAAGTTTCATCACAATTGAAATTTGATAAGCCATTCAATCATGGATCTGAAGTTACTCCACCGAATAAGTTTTTCAACTCATTCATAAATTCGAGGGAAGCTTAATACTTCCCTGACATTATCTAACGACATAGTATAAAAAATAATATATCCTTTCCATCATGTTCTTTTTAATTCTCCTTCTCCTAAACTCAGGTTCTTTTTCACGAGCCACAATTCTTTACTTTCCTTTTTTTTTTCTTTTACCGTCTTACTATTTTCTTCTTATACACACACACACATACATATATATGGGTATCTTTTTATATATTTTCTTCTATTATTTGATAATAGCTATGGTTTCATATATGAGTTTAACCCATATACCCAACAATCTCCCCTCCAACTCATATGAAGGGCTCCATCATACAGGCTATTTGTCAACAAGTAATAAGCTTTTCCTTGTATAGGACTTTAATCATCATGTCTGAACCATTGTCATCAATTTTGATCTTCTCTAATTTTAAATACTTTTTTCACTTAAACCCTTTCACAACTAATATTACTTTGTACATTGATTGCGAGCTATTCTCTTCGGTCTTCAATTGTAGATCCATTTATTTTTTAGAGGTCACTTATCCTTAGGCAATTCAACTAAATCATAACTTTGATTCTTATGTAAGGATTTTATCTCTTCTTACATGTCCTCTGCCAATTCTTTCTTTTGCTTATCTAACATAGCCTCTTCATAACATTCTGGCTCTCCCCTCTCTATCAACATCACATATTCATCTGGATTATATTTAGTGGATGGTCTTCACTCTCTTAAGGATCTCCTTAACTCTATCTGCTTATTAGGTTATTGAGGTGTTATCTCATCTTCGACTAAATCTTGCACATCTCTCCCTTCATTAGTATAATCTTCAAAAATGGACATTGGATCTATATTAGTAAGGATCTCAACTGAGGATTTAGCCTTTTTTGGCTTTTTATATATCTTCAATAGTTTGATCTTCTAAGAAGACCACATCTCTACTTTTACCAATTTTCTTCTCTACTGGATCCCATAATCTATACCCATATTCATTATGTGAAAAACCCAAAAAAATACATTACTTTAAATTTGCCTCAAGTTTTGCACTTTCATCTTTGGGAACATGCATAGACACCCTGCAACCAAACACTCACAAATGGTTATAAGAAACATCTTTACCTGTCCATATTCTCCAAAGTATCACCATCCAGAGCATAAGAAGGAGATAGGTTGATCAAATGAACTGCTATTCTCATTGCTTTTCCCTAGAATGATTTAGATAACTTGGCATGAGACAACATAAATTTAACTCTCTCTGTAATAGTGCAGTTCATCCTTTCAACAATATCATTCTATTGTAGAGTTTTTGACACTACCTTCTCAAGTTTAATACCATGAGTTCTGCAATAATCGTCAAAGGGAACTCTATATTCACCACCATTATCTGCTCTGACACATTTCAACTGTTTACCTGTTTCTCTTTCAACTATAGTATAGGATCACTTAAACACATCCAAGACTTGGTCTTTAGATTTCAAATCAAAAGTCTGTAGCTTTCTAAAGTGATCATCAATAAAAGTCACAAAATAAAGTGCACCACCAAGTGTTCTATCTTTCATATAACATACATCAATATGAACTAAGTCGAGTAAATGAGGTTTCCTAGGAGGTAGATTTCTATGAAATGAAACTCTATGTTGCTTACCAACAAGATAATCAGTACAAGTTTTCAAAAGAGTAACTTTCACATTAGGCAAAAGTTACTTCTAAACAAGAAATTATAGTCCCATCTCACTCATGTAACCAAGTTGTTTATGCCATAATTCAATTGATGTCTCATCTATCATATTTACCTCTCCTTTACTTAGTTTTGCTGACATTAAGTAAAGAGTATTACTCTTTTTTCCTTTAGCTATAATTAGAGAACCATTGGTAAGCTTCCATTTACCTTCACAAAAATAGCTAGTATATCCTTCATCATCAAGCTTTTCTGCAAATATGAGGTTTAGGTGAATATTTGGGACATAACTAACATCTCTAAGAATGAGCTTGCACCTAGTGTTAGTCTTCAAAATAATATCTCCAATGCTAATAAATTTAGATATCTCTTTGTTTCTTATCTTAACATTACCAAAATCACTAGTAATATTGATAGAAATTAAACCACTTGACCCTTGACTCGTGCCCAAGCCCGAGGGTTAGAAAGTATGACTAGGCGAATTCTTTCCTTAAGACCCACTATCGAAGAGTCTGAGCTACTATAATCTATTAACTTGCTACCCTAGTCGAACCGAACTCTCTCGCACTCATCATTCGTCTCCAATTACCAACCTGAACTACACTTGAGCGTTAACTTTGCACATCCGACCATCAGTTCAGCCAACCTAAATCTAAGCTAAACTGAAAGTGTCCAAGGTGAATTCGCCTGCTCGGCTCAGCACAACTGACCTACAACCCCTACCCAGCACCTTGACTCAACAAAAACCAAGCTAATCGTACAAAATTGTCTTTTCTGCCAAAAAGCCATATACCAACAATGAGATATGTGTCCAATCAACCATATGACAAAATCCTCCATACAATATACTCATTTTACTATATTTTCAGTTGTACCCTTATTATTCCTCATACATTACTTCTTTTAGATAATACCCTTTTAGTTTTTTCCATTTTTAGGTAAGTTGCCCTAGTTTTGTAGGTATAAATACCCACTGCATGTGTAGCCACAATCATCTTATCATCAACATCAATATATTAAATATACTTCTTTGTGAACATTGCTCTTGTTAGCTTGTTTACTTACCTCACTCTTAACATAACCCTTAAGAAAGACTAGGTAGCAAATAAATTTACCGAATCACCTTATGCATCATATCGAGTTGTGCCATGAGTCTTCAAAAGTTCCATTAGTGCATCATATCCTATGGAACTATTAGTAGTTTGGTTATGTTTTACTTTTCCTGTTGTTTTTACATCTTTCCATCACCTTTTCAAGCTTTCTACAACCTCGAACCTACCCTAAAAACCGACCTTGTCTATTCTTGGCTACAGTTCTGCATCATCCTAGTATTAGAGCAGAGGTTTTATTTGGGTAAGTTGTACTTGGATTTTTGTGAAGTAATGTTCATTGTATTAGTGTATTGAAGTTGTGTAAAGATTCACTGAAGTGTTCGAGTAAGTAAAAGAGTGTAGTGGTTTGTTTTCGTGCATACTCTATTTTGCCCTGTTTCGAGCATACAAAAATAGAGCAAGTTTTGATTGAATTTATTGATCATCAAAGTAGTTACTGTGTTTACGAATTAACTAGACATTTGTGTGGAGAGTGTATGTGTGTGTTATTTAGTTTGGAGGAATAGTATCAATCTTATCTCAGATTCGAAGTTTGAAACCAATTGTCGAAGAAAATAACAGAATTGAGTACTAATGGTAATATTGGGCATGAAAATAGTAGCACTGTCTACTATGGTTGACAACGCCAAAGCACACCTAGAAATACAGATGAAAGACTTGATGAGGTAGCCAACCTCTTAGTTAATTTAACTAAAGCTATTCATGCACTAGCCTATCGACCTGTTGAGGCCATGCAAAACACCTTATAAGTTGCTTGACCTATTAAGGTATAGAACTCAACTCGACAAGTTTGAGGTAGAGGAGTACGAGGACGAGTACAATGAAGGATCAACTTAAGAGATATGAATGATGAAGAAGAAGAAGAGTATAATGAGGAAGAAGAGAGAGCTCAAGTACCTCGAGCTACCGATCATGTAAAGCTTTAGATTCCAAGCTTCAATGGTTTTGGGAGTGCAGATGATTATTTGGATTGAGAGGAGAAAGTTAAGCATGTCTTTGATTATTACTAATACGAGGATCGAGAGAAAGTATGGACTGCTGCTATTGAGTTCTCAAGGTATGCCATAATGTGATGGAAGAACTTATAATTTATAAGGAGATGAGAAGGATTTAGGGAACTTAATACTTAACCTGAAATGAAGAAAATCCTCAGAAACAGGTTTGTACTGGACACATATTTATAGGACACTTTTGCTTGGCTTCAAGAGCCGAGGTAAGGAGGTCAAACTGTTGATGAGTATATTCAAGAGTTCCAGATGCTTGTGATCTAATGAGAAGTAGATGAGCCATCATCCCAAGCAATATCAAGATTTCTTATTGAATTAAGAATTGACATCCGAGATATTATGAAACTTCAGCAATTCACTACAATGGATGAGGCTATACGAATAGCTCAGTGAATGGAGAGATAGAGAAGGAGTAAAATACCGACCCAATCCCTAATGAGCCAACCTACTTAGGGAAGTTATCGAGCTTAATCAAGTACTGAGTTGATTAGAAAGGTAAATGTTAGAGCAGAATAGAAGGGTCAACCTAATGGTGACATGCCGGCGAAAACTTATGAGAAGAGGTAAGGATCTAGAAGGAAGACTAGCCAGACCAAGTGCTTTAAGTGCTAAGGGTTTGGGTACATGGCTACTCAATATCCGAACCAAAGGACTATGATCCTTAAAGGAGATATCTCGAAGATTGAAGTAGATAGCATAGATAACGAACTTGAGGAGGAGAAAGAAGTGGAAAATGAGATTGATGTTAATGCCGACCTAATTGAGGAAGATGTGTTTACAGAGGACCTGGATAAGTTGACCTCAGTTGTCCGACATGCAATGAGCTTGGAAACCTCTACTGAAGAAAAGCATAGAGAGAACTTATTCCACATTACCTGCAAAGTAAATGATTAGGTGTGCACACTCATAGTAACCAATGAAAGTTATACCAATGAAAGTTATACCAATGTGGTATCCGCCAACCTAGTTAAAAAGCCTAAGTTGCTGACCACTTCACATATGAAGCCATATAAATTATATTGGCTAAACGAGAACAAAGTACTACATGTCAATTAGCCAGTGTTATTGTCGATCTCAATTGAAAACTATTTCAATGAAATTCTTTGTGACATGCTACTCATGTGCACATCACATGTGCTATTAGGTCGAACTTGGCTTTTTTATCAAAGGGTTATTCATGACAGCTGCAAGAATAGGTATGTGTTTGAGAAGGATGGGAGGAAGATTACATTGAATCCTATGCCGTCAAGTCAAGTTAGCAAGTTGTAAGCTAAGCTTACTTGCGAATCAAAGAAGGCTCTACTGTTGAGTAAAACCAAGCTCTAAAAAGCCATCAAGGCCAATGTACCAACCTTTCTATTAATCAAACAACTACTATAATTGAATGAGCAGGGTGAACTACCGCTGGAGGTTAGAGAACTATTGGAAGAGTATACCGACCTGTTCCTAGAATAGTTGCTTGAAAGATTATCCCCTTTTAAAGGTATTGAGCATTGCATTGACTTGATACCCGGCACTGCGCTGCCGAACAAACCAACTTATCGGATGAACCCCGAATAAGCTACCGAACTTCAAAGATAAGTTAATGAACTACTGGAGAAAGGATATGTAAGGGAAAGTATGAGCCCCTGTGTTGTACCTCCATTACTTAAACTAAAGAAGGATGGAACTTAGTGTATGTACGTAGACGATAAAGCTGTCAACAAGATTATGATCAAGTACCAATACCCATCCCGAAGCTAGATGATATGTTAGATGAACTAAGTGGTGTGAAGGTATTCAACAAAATAGATCTAAAGTTGGGATACCACCAAATTTAAATGAGACAAGGGGATGAATGGAAGACTATTTTCAAGACCTAACATGGCCTGTATGAGTGAATGGTCATGGCTTTCGAGCTATTAAATGCCCCAAATACTTTCATGAGGCAAATGAATCATGTTTTGAGAGATCTGATCAAGAAATTGTTGCCATCTACTTTGATGACATCCTTGTCTACAGTGCTAACCTGACAATGCATACTAACCATCTTAGCATTGTTTTTTATGTCCTTCGAGTAGAGAGATTATTCGAAAACTTAAAGAAATGCCGTTTCTATTAGGAGGAAGTGATCCTCCTAAGCTATGTAGTTGGTGGAAGAAGATTGAGAGTGGATGGAGAAAAAGTACGAGCTATTGTAGAGTGGTCAACCCTGACCTCTTGTGTCAAGGTAAGAAGTTTTCACAGATTGGCATCATTCTACCAACGCTTTATCTAAGGATTCAATACCATTGTAGTGCCTCTAACTGACCTTATAAAGAAGAATGTGGAGTTCAAGTAGGAAGAGAAAGAAGAGAGGAGCTTTGCTGAAGTGAAAACAAGGTTGACCTCTACCCCAATCTTGGCTCTACCAAATTTTAAAAGAGTATTTAAGCTTGAATGCAAGATGTTAGGTGTTGGCATCGGAGTTGTGCTGTTACAAGAAGGTCGACCTGTCACTTATCATAGCAAGAAACTCAAGGGCACACAATCGAACTATTTTGTATATGATAAAGAGCTTTTGGCCCTAATCCAAGCCCTTCGTGTATGGCAACATTATCTTCTACCAAAAGAGTTTTATATATATACAGATCATCAGTCCTTGAGATATTTACAAAGCTAATCCAAATTTTCCAAATGCCAAGCTTGATGGATTGAGTTCTTGGAGGGATTTAACTTTATCATTAAGTACAAGCAAGGCAAGAACAATATAGTTGCCAACATCCTATCAAGAAGACATGTTCTTCTTACCAAGCTACAGACCAAATTGTTAGGTTTTGCTAACATAAAAGAGCAGTATCAAAATGATCCCTGATAACTCTTATTTTAAACACATTTCACATGGTGATTTTATAGTATTTCCCTTACATCTTTGGTTTTCTTTAAAGAAATTGATACTTAATTGAGTAAAATTTTGATTTCAAGGTTTGAACGCGTTCTTGGATTGAAAACGAAGAAAAGGAATCAAGTTTCACTCAATTTGGAGTTCAAATGAATGAGTTATGAAGTTTTGAAGTTACATAAATAATAGGAATTTTGGTCAGAAAGTTACACAGTCTGGGATACAACTATATCTCCAGGCTGTGTTCATGCAGGAAGATTTGCCAAGGTCAAAAAGTTACACGACTTGGGAACACAACTGTGTTCCAAGCTGTGTCTGGTGATGAAAAAAGAAGCTTTACAGTACATTATAAAAGGACATACTAGGGTTTCGCACATAACATTGGACATTCAAAAGAGAAGAGACTTGAAGAGAAGGAGGAGCAAAAGGCGAAAGCAATACTTAACTTCAAGATTGAAGAGATTTTTAATCAACAAAAGGGGTTTTTCATGTTTTATTTATTGATTTTGTTGTAATTCATTTTTAGTTTCATTATGATAGCTTAAGATTCTTGTATTTAGGATTGTGGAACCTAAGGTTTCATGTGACTATTAGATTGATTGATAATTTTCAATAAAGTTTCTATCTTTTCTTGATTCAATTATGTTTTTTAATTGTTAATTGATATTTCTAGAGTATTAATCTATGATATTATGCATGATGATTAAGAAATCACAAGTGTATTGAGATCTTAGCATAATTGGAGAGAATTACATGTGTACTTAGAGATAAAATACATGTTTCTTCTGGAAAGTTATTCTTTTGTATGGGAATTCATTATACATTAATGCAATTCTGAATTATATTACTAAGTGAAGAGATTCCGATAAACAATTTAGGATTAGGGTTGATATGCTTGAGAAAGGTGTTAACTTTAATTGTGAATCCCTCCGATCAAGAATAATAGAGATTGAATTAGATACATTTTAAGCGATCACATGTTAAACACTAGGGGAAATAATTCCTAAATATGTTATTTGCTTTCTTGAAGTCGTTCTCAATTTTATTGCTTTCTAAATTGCTTAATCAAGTCTCATAATTAGGTTAGTTTGTTAATTTTAGTATTTTTAATTTATTCAACTCATCATAATTTTTTGGTTAGATAATTGAGCTAAAGTTAATATTAGTACTCGAAGTCTCTAAGTGATCGACTCGGACTCACATCCGCTATATTAAAACTGATAGGTGCACTTGCCTGATATCAATCCCCATTTTGACCCTATATATAATAACTATAGATAGGGAAGAACAGTAGATGAGTACCATGTGAAGGATTCACTAAGGAGAGAAGCCTACAGTAGAGGACTCTCTAGACATTTTGGAGAGCGAAGGATGTGTAAGCGATTGAATGATAGATTCTTTTAGACTAGAATGAAGTGTGATGTACATTGTGCGATTGAGAGATATGCCATCTATAAGAAAGCAAAGAGTCGAGCCAAGTAGAGCAAAAGAAAACAATGCCTCTGCCTGTTCTGACTAAACCATAGGTTGACCTCAGTATAGACTTTGTTCTCAGATTACCCCGATCTACCTGAAGCAAACATTTTATCATAGTTGTCATGGATAGGTTCAACAAAATGGCACATTTTATGCCTTATGCTAAAACTAACAATGTTTTGGCTATTGCTTCTTTGTTTTTACAGGAAGTAATTCGCTTATACAAAGTACCAAGGAGTGTGGTATCGGATCAAGACCCAAAATTTCTAAGCTATGTCTAGAGAACCCTTTGCTGTTGGATGGGAACTAAGCTACTATTTAGCACCTCTTCTCATCCCCAAACTGACGACCAAACTAAGGTGGTCAACCATACCCTAAGACCATTGCTCCAAACTATAGTGGGAAGAAACTTAACCGACTAGGATGTCTACTTGCCTGTGGTCAAATTTGCTTACAACAGGACAGCACACACTACCACCAAGCATGCCCCATTTGAAGTCATATATGATTTTAACCCCAAACTACCCTTGATCATACCCTAATGCCGCCTATTGACTCAACAGATTTAGAAGCAAGAACCCTAGCCCAATCCATCCAACAAATCTATCAACGAGTCACCTAATAGATTGATCGAACTGAACTAAGGGAGAAGAGTAAAGGAAGGAAGATTAAGCAATTTCAGGCCGGAGACCAAATGTAGTTGCACCTGAGTAAGGAAAGATTCCCTAATAAGAGGAAGAACAAACTATCTACCTGAGCTGAAGGACCATTCAGAATACTCCAAAAGATCAATGACAATGTATACTAACTTGAGCTTCTAGAAGACTTCGGAGTCTCTAATGTATTTAATGTTGCCAACCTCAGCCCTTACTAATCTGAGAAAAGCTTGGACAAGAACCAACCAGATTTGATAGTAAATCCCAATTAACCCGGTTAAGATGATAAGAATTAAACCATTGGACCTTTAACCCGCACTCGAGCCCTAAGGTTGAAAAGCATGGCTAAGCAAATTCTTTCCTTAAGACCCACCACCGAAAAGTCCAAGCTATTACAATTTGTTAAGTTATTGCCCTAGCTGAATTAAACCCATTCACACTTATCATTTGCCTCTAACTATTAACTTGAACTGCACTTGAACGTCAAATTAGCTCATCTAACTATCAACTTAGTCAACTTGAATCCGAGCCGTATTGAAAGTGTCCAAGGTGAATTCACTTTTGAAGAATTATCTGCTTAGCTTGATACAACCAACTTACCATCCCAACTCGGGACCTCGGCTTGGCAAAAAACCAAGCTGATCATATAGAATTTTCTTTTCTACCAAAAGCCGTCCTTCCATAATGAGTAACATGTCCGATCAACCGTGTGATAGAATCCTTTGTACAAAATGCTTATTTTGCTGTATTTTCAATTGTACCTGTATTATTCCTTGTACATTACTTCTTTTAAATAATATCTATTTAGTCTTTTCCTTTTTTAGGTAAGTTGCCCTAGTTTTGTAGGTATAAATACCTACTGTACGTATAGCCACAATCATCTTATCATCAACATGAATATACTGAATATACTAAATATACTTCTTTGTGAACATTGCTCTCGTTAGCTTTTTTACTCACCTCACTCTTATCCTAACCCTTAAACAAGGCTAAGTAGCAAGTAACATCACTGGACCACCTTATACGTTATATCGAGTTATGCCATGAGTCCTTTGAAGTTCCATTAGTGCATCATATCCTGTAGAACTATTTGTGGGCTTGCTTGTGTTATACTTTTCCTATTGTTTTTGCATCTTTCCATCACCTTTTCGAGCTTTTTGTAAGCTTAGACTTACCCTAACAACCGACCTTGTATGTTCTCAATTACGATTCTATATCAAGTGTAGGTTGAGAAGAATTCATCATACGATGTCACATGAAAAGAGGCAATGGAGTCAATAACCCAATCATTGCCATGACATGCAAGAATAACATAATCATCATCCCAAGCAACAACAACTTCATCATCTACTGTAGTAGTCATCGCGTTTTCACTTTTTCCATTGCCTTTATCTTTACCTTGTTCTCTTTTCCATATTCTATACTTTCACTTTATATGTCTTAGCTTATCACAATGATAACATTTAATATTTCTTCTTCTTGAGTTTGATTTTCCCTAAATTTGTCAAATCTATCATATTTATCATACAAGTCTCTTGTCTTACTTCCCCACACGTTTCCTATTTATTAGTAATAAGTGCTTGAGTCTCAAAATTAATACCTTGCTCTTTACTTATAGCTTTTTTATTCATCAAGTTATCTTTCACCATGGCAAAAGTGAGCTTTGCTTCTAAAACAAAATTACTAATAAATACTACAAGTGTCTCTTAACTATCTAGTAGTGAACTCAATAATAATAATGCTTGAAGCTCATCATCAAGTATCGGCTTCATGGTAGTTAACTAATTCACAAGACCTTAAAAATCATTCAAGTGCTTCGTCATATTTGATCCATCTTTATACTTCAAATTCACTACTCTCCTAATTAAGGAGATTTTATTCGAGGTAGTTTGCCTTTAATTCATGGACTTTAATTTCCTCCATAAAGCATTTGCTTTGATTTCCTAAGCAATATGATGATGAACACTACAATCCACCTATTGCTGAATATAAGCAATAGTTTTTCTACACATAATTGCTTAATCTTGATCAGATTTATCTTAAGGAAGTGCATCAAAGTAAAGAGGCGAAGGCGTACTTGTCAAATGAGCGTGCTTAAATGGCCCACCATCTCCATGGGGTCACTTCTACCAATCCTAAACAACTCTTTAAGGATGGCCTAGTCACCAGGGGTGTAAAACCCTAATGAAGCCTAGTAATTGAGAGTCCAGTGTCGTAACGTAAGGTCATTAACCCAAACCTCCCACTTTGGCCTTAAGAGCTTTCCCTTGACCCTCTTGATATTGGCCTCAACAGCTTGGCTCAAGAGCTCTTCGTCTTGGGAGATGTACAATACCTCTTTGAACAAGTCTAACTCAATCCCCAAGAATCTGAGCTTATTGAGGACATAAAAAAATTCATCCCCAAGTTCGTCGAGACACTTATAGGGATGAGTCATCAATCACTTAAACTAGGTTGCTCGGCTCAAAGGTGCCCTTGTTAGCAACCTTTGCTTCTTGGCCTCGAGCGTCACTTCTCTAACTATCTTAAGAGCCTTCTTTTGCCTTACCACTTTAAGCGGAGTAACAGCCTCAACCATCCCCTCCTTCCTCCCCTTAAGAGGGGTAAGCATTTGTATCTCGAGCTCCTCATCATCGGTTGGCTCGTCCCCCACAATAATAGGCTTGGTAGTGAGGAAGAGGGTAAGGGAAGGAAAAGCCATGCCCAAAGGCTCTGCAGCCAATGGCTCCGTCCGGAGATTGATGGCAATCCCCTGAGGAACAGCCACCAGTTAAACCCTACCGGTCTCCCCAACCCTTGACTTCGCCTACATCACTTTGCCCTTCAAATCAAACACCTTAGTCCTCGCTTGCCAGCAGCTTATCAACTCATCCATAGAGGGATAGGGAACCTTAATAGCTAAATATTTGCCTACAAAAATAGAATGAAACAGTGAGGCAAAAGAAAAACAAGGCAAAAACAAAAGAAACAACTACTGCCATTCATCAACTCTACCGTGATCGGTACGAACAAGGAAAATCCCCCCATTTTACAAAAAGAGATGTTGGATGAAGCATCTCTATACTAGCACAACAGGCGAAGGCGTTTGCAAAAGGAACGAACCTATACCTTCGGCCCATTTTTTCACCACAGCTTTTTTCATGCTAGGAAAGAGCTCGAAGATCAGAAATCGGAAGTATCTCTCTACAACCTCTATAGCATTTATCTCTTGGCCATGTTTGAGGGCCATGAAGGCTTGGATCTCTTGCAAAGCCTCTGTATCATTAGGGCCAAGCCCCTTTTAAGCGCCGGTTCAAACCAGCTCGATTCACCGTATTCAAAAATCTGCCTCCTCGGACAGCTCGACCACTACTTAGTCATCCTATCAGCCCTTTACTAAGTTTATAAAGTCGTAGAATAGTTTCTTTCCAGGACAGGATTAGAGATACAGTTAACCCTACTCACCCCCCCCACCCCCCAACGCTTTTCCACATATAAAAGTGGTTGAGGAGCTTGGGAGTAGCCCTTATTACCAAATACTCATAGAGCGCCTGAAAAGCTTTTAACACCCTCTACCCATTAAAAGGGACCTATACTAGACTACATTAGTGGAAGTTAAAGAGCTCTTTCTCGAAGCTACTTAGAGGGAGGCGCTTCTAAAACTCTAAGCACTTCTTAAACACTGCGGAACACTTCCCTGATAGTAGGGCCACTCGTTCATCCTTACTTGGCAACCGTATTTGCTACCCTGAGATTGCCTTAACAAAGAAGTTACTCAAGATCTAATTGGGGGCAGATGGATTCCTCTTACTCACCTAGCCGTAAGGGCCCTTGCCTGTCCCAAGCACACCAAATAAATCCCTAGGAAGGGGTAAAGGGCATATGCATATACGTCCTTTAGGATGCCGTTGATGAGCCTAACTCTATCCAACGCCTCCACTACCATCTTAGTAGACTCGTCATGTTGTGCCAGTAATAAGACTTTGTCCTCTCCTACTGAGGTGGGATCATTCCTTGTAAACTTGAAGTCAGAAATATGCCATGACAAGTCAAAACCCACCTTACTTGTGTTAACCGACATGGTAGCAAACGATGATGAAGAAGATTGAAGTTTGAAAAGTTCTTAAAAGAAGTTCGATGCAAAAGAGTAAATTTCACAATAACGGAATAGAGATTGTGGAAAAGTGATCTTTCGTTATGATTGTACTATTTATAAGCCAAGCGTTTGTGAAGTCACATAAGCAGTTATAGGGATTCGCATAAGCATGAATCCCTTGGAATATTGTAGGGTAGGCACGTAGATACCTTTAAAAGGCAAAATGCATATAGCTGCACATTAGTCTGCTATAATGGGACACTTGTCACATTACATTAAATGCATTGAAATCGAGTACGTTAGGGTCAAAATTTGAAAAAGTTTCTTCTATAAGAAGTTTCCCTAAGGTCCCTCCAACTTCCACCTAGTCAACATGTTGAAAGCACAACATCCCAGATTGAGCAGTCAAGCCTGCTTAGCGCCTCATATTACCCACCCAGTTAGATGTAAAGGTATCTTGCTCTGACGGTCCAACTAAGGCTTTATCTTACTTGAGTAGTCAACACTTTCCTTCGGGACAGTTGCTGATACCTCAGCTATTCACCACCATGGACACCTTAAGCCCGACAATTCGCCACCTCAGACATTGTCGCCTCGACCTTCCGCTTGCATGAACCTATACCCTTACCACACTAGCACGGTAGCACTAGCTTAAGCTCCTCTAAGTCAAATCGACCACATGCCTAAGTGGCCTATATATCCTTTCTCCTTGCCTTCGCCTTAACAATGAAATTGTTGGAGGTAAGTGTTGATAGGGCTCTTTAGATATGGGCTTCTTAAGCCCTTTCCAAATCTAATGCACCTCACCATTTGGGGGCCTACCACCCTAGGCTTAAGCCTTAGGCCCAGCTTAACCGAGCCTAAGAGGCTCTTTATTGGCTAGAAGACATTAGACAAGGATAAAAGACCAAGTCAACAATTACCTCCTACATAAGTGGGACACGTTAGATACTACGAACCCAGTCTCCCATACTTGCAGGAGAAGACTTTTCTCCCTAACTGTCCTCCAATTGTCGGCACCGCTCCACTATAAATACCAGGTCATCACCCAATGGTAAACTACTTGACACTTTGCACACTTAAGCCTGTCTATTGCTCTCAAGCATTCCCTACTCTCCAAATCACCTCATTAACTTAAGTGTCAAAACAGCTATGCCAAACAATCCCTTGGTGTCCCCTTACAGTGTTTTATTTTGTAAGCTTACCTAACGTGCAAAGCTCAATTTCTACTAACAAATACCCTAAGATGACAACTAGGATATCCTTAGTCTAATCAATAATGATTTATGGTTAGTTTAGTTAATTTATGTGGATTTAGTTAGTTTAGCTAGGTTTTTTCAAAGTTATGTTAAGCTAATGCAAATGCTAATTGTCAAGCATTTCATTACTTAAAGTGCCATGTTAACTTCTTTTAGCAAAAATGGTGATGGAGGGTTAGCAATTCATACTAACAAGTCATGTTTCATTATAGGCCCTAGTGAGTTTGTATTTGAAAACCTTAAGTTGCAATATGACCCATTTATTAATTGTACCTAAAAGCTTAAATTCATAATCTAACCCATTTTATATGTGTGTTCCATATCCAAGTTGAATCGATTTATTGATTAAAAAAAATTCTAAGTCGAATATATCATCAGCTGTTAACTATTTGTTTGAGAATATATTTCCAATATCTTTTTTAATTTGTAATGCTTATAATGAAAATTACATTAAAAACTATACTAATGCTAACATAATTTTTTTTTCATTAATAGTCTTATTTATAGATAAGTCTAATGAAAACATAACAGGTTAAGAATTTAATGATTGATTCAAAATTTAAGTACAATGTGTCCAACTTTAAAGAAGGTAATAGCATAATTTTTAAGTTGGTTAATCCATGACATTATATAACTAACTTAAACAAAATAGAATAATAGATTTAATTAGACTTTTATTAAAAATTTTGAGTAGTTTCACTCATAAGGTTGGGACTTTATAACGTAATGCCTGAAAGGATGTGCATGCAAAAAATAAAAAATAAAAAAAAAAACAAAACCTAAAACATATTATATTATATGTAAAAAAAAATATACTGGAAAATAGAATATAGAAAGAAATAGAAAAAGTCAAACGCTAAATTATACAAACACTCTCTAAAAGCTCTAGAAATTGCAAGGACCCTCAATTTTTTTTAAGAAGTCAGCACTTACTCCCCTTAGATCCGAAGGTGGTGACCTAAATGTTAATCTTTACTAAAATGGCATTAACATGGCAATTAATTGTATATATTTAAATTAACAAATAAATTTAATTAAAATAAAAATAGTGAAATAAAAAAATAACAAATGGAAGAAAAAAATTTATTGCTTGAGCTAAGTAGCCATTTTCCACCCATCCCTTAGCCTTAGGTGGTTGAAACATGGCCATCTGCACATGCGCACACATATACACACACACACATGCACTTTCTCTCTCTCTCTCCTTTGGTAAAATTTCCTTCAAATTTATTTTTTTATTTTCTATTTTGTTTAGTATTTTTTTTACACTAATTGATTATTAACTATAATTAATTGCTACATAAGCAGTTCAACAAGGTAAGTGCTTACTTTCAAAAAGCTAGGAGTTTGTATGATTTTCAAGGTTTTCAAGAACATTTATGTATTTTACCTAAGTTAAATGCATTATTCTTGTAGCACTTTGATTTAAATGGGTAGAGATGATAATTAGAGATAATAACTAACAAGACGACAGCAGTGAATGATGACAAAGGGAAAGAGAGAGCAAAGAGAGAGAGAGAAGGAGGTGTACAAGTCGAAATAGAGGAGAGATTAGGGTAATAAGATAATATAATATATAATTAAGATAAAAATATTAAAAATCTTAATCTTATATGGGTTCATAATTGAAATTCACACATATATATATGGGACCTAATTATTAAATAGGTTTATCAACGGATATAGATGCTAAACCTATACTCACAAACATTTATAAACAAGTCCAAACTCTATCCAATTTAGCACTTGTATCAAGCTTTGTTTAGACGAGCCTCTTTATAATCATATTATATCATGTATGAGTTGCTGGATTAGATCTCAAATTATTGGTTTTAGATGGTTTTCCATATTGATTCATTTATAACAACATAGGTCATGAGTATTAAAATATATATATACATACATATATATATATATACGAGAGACCTCAAATCCTTATTATTACGATTTTCTTTTTCTTTTTTTTTTGGTTAAAACAATTGGACCGTGCGGCAAATTTGATCGACGCAAAAATTGTTAGATGGCCGAGATTTACTTGATCACATTAAAGTTCACATGAGTTTGATCTCTATAGTAATCTTATCAAGCTTTGTTTGGAAAAACCCGCTTATAATTATGTCATATTGCGTATGATGGTGGTTTGGATCCCAAATTATTAGTCCTTAATCGTTTTCTCATCTTGTGTGTAAGTTATAACAATATGGGTCCCGAGTAAAGTGAAATTTGAGAAAACTTAAATATCCTTTGTAGTATGAATTTTCCAGAAACAAGTGGGCCAAGCAGCAAATTTGATCGGAGCAAAGATTCATTTGAAGTAAGTGGGCCGAACAAGTATCGTGCAAAATATAGAGGGCGAGAGGTTTTAAGCTAGTCTTTGTCACAATCCAGAATTAGAGAATAAGAAATAGAAGCTAGGTTCCAATTTTTTTGAGGGATAAGGTTTCCTGTATTATTGCATATGGATAAAGGAGAAAAAAGCGGGGCTATTTAGGGACACGTAAAATAGCAATCCTTGCGATCTGTATGAATTAGCGGAGGCTTGCTGTCCGGAATTTCAGTATCAAAAACATGGTTGAGGGTCCGCTCATGGACGGTTCGGAGAAATGGTAGGCGACGATCATGGTCAATAGGAACAGAGTCAGGTGGCTTTGATGCACAGCACCAAGCCGAGATAAATTTGTGTCTTTTTTATCATTTAATATATCAGTTAGCTAAAGCCAAAATAGAGAAAAATCCATGAATGATACACATATGTAGTATATAAATAAAATAAGATTTTGATATATATATATATAATGTATATAAGATGCATATCCTAATCATTTTAAAAATATTTCATTATCATATATGTAAAATTTTATTAGTAATTATACGTTAGAATATATACACATAGTGTAAAATATCCTATATATTATGACTTCCTTCTTAAGGAGGTTAATGTCATCCAAGATCACATGAGAAATCAAGCAAGTGAAAGGAAAATAAATGAGCAAGTGATTTAATGAAAAAGAGTAAGAGGCCATGCAGATGCAGCAACTCGATCAAAAGGTTGTAAGTGGGCCTTGGTCACGGTCCAGAGTTAGACAACGAGAAATTGAAGATAAGTACCAAACTTTTTGAGGGATAAGTTAATAAAGGTGAAAAAGGTCGGGGTTTTCACCGAATCGATATGGATGGAAACACGTAAAATGACAATCCTTATCCAGGTAACGCATATGAATTAGCGGAGGGTTTGGACTTCAAGTACCATGAACCGTATATTTACTTACTGTCAAATTTTTATTTTGCTTTCTACATAGAAAAAAATTGACACAAGTCACCATTTAAATGGATTGATTAATTAGAAATAAAACCATATCCTCTATACAGCTATTAGTTCCAATGATTTCTTCGCCACCACATATGGATAGGATGCTAATTTAGATTAATAGATTTTTCCCTGTTTGAAAAGAATTATTATATAATTTGTATGATTGAACTTCATAATTAATCAAATTCACGCGCTAGACCATTTTAATAATTTAAGGTATCAAAATGAAATTTTACTTCAAATAATTTACATAGATTTTTTTGCTAAACTTGTCAAATTATATGTGATTTTCACAGTTATTCTATCAGGATAAAATCCAATAGAAACTTGATCCAATTGGGATCGGATATCATGCTCGTGCGATCGATAACCGGAGCACTGAAAGTTCGTTTCGCTACTTGCAACTTCTTGTAAATATTTATGAGGTTCCGAATACACTAAACCTGACTTGCAAATTAGAGGGGACCGAATGAAAATGAGAACGGTTTTAATATACTGTCACTCTACGTATTTTCATCAATAGTTATTAATAGTTGGTAAATATTAATAAAATTTTAACACCATTAAATATCATAAGTATTTATCTACTGTTTATCATAACATGTAGCCTATTAGTTCCAATTTAATATTTTTCCAACAAAAACGTGCATGTTTTCTTTTTCTTTTTTTCTCTTTTCCAAACAAAAACTAAAATACTGTATTCTTCACATGCTACATACCCCAAGCATTAACAAGTCGTTAACTTTTACAAAAGATTATTCTGGGCCTATATTATATATATTGGACCATCCCCACATATTTATTTATTTTCACATAACCCTTTACACAAGAAGAACCCTAATAAACCGAAAAGGACCACTTTCAGTTTGCGATTAAGGGCACTTGAGCCTACCTCCATGGGTGGTCATAGTAGCATAGCAGGGGCACACTTCTGTGTTACCGGAAGTTCCAGGGGGAACGCAGTTGCACCGTGCACAACAGGTTCCACACGCCCTATGACATATCTTCTGCCTTGACGCTAGTCGACACCTAGCCTTGCACGCAGCCCCGCAGTCTGATCACAACAAAATTCAAAGGTGTCACGCTCAACCAGAAAACAAAATTTTCAATGGTATTCTAAATCATTTCATTAAAATTTTTCTTTTACGTTTCACCGAGTGCAATATAGAAATCAAAAATAGAAAGTTAATACAATATTACCTGAATTAAGGTGAGAACCTATGAACTTTTGATCTCACGTAGATATTCTAATCTAATTGTACGATTAAACCCATTTCTATATAATTTTGTGCGTTTTAGTAATTTTAAGAAGTACATGGAAAACTATAACAACATAACAAAAAGACTGGACAATTATTGACATCTTATAAAAGAGACTCTAATACTTGTTAAAAGATGTGAGCATATAATTAAAAAAAGAAAAAAGAAAAAGAAAAAGGGAGGATCCACGTAAGGTTTGAAAGTTTTTAAACACAGTTTGTGTAATTAACTTTCAATGGTATGAACATGGACTACTTTCATTAATAATAAAACATGTATAAATTATAATTATTAAATGATTGTTTACCTATCTTCTTAGGACCATAGGTTGCAGTTTCTTGAGTAGTCTCCTGCAATACATATTTCCATGTTAATCACAAGCATAACAAACCTACGTATTACAAAATTTATATAGTAGATCTCATATGATCAAGTAAAGGGGTGACAAATAAATATTATAATAATCAAATGTGAGTACTGTTTTACCACTAAATCAGCTTGGATAACATAGACAAGAAGGCAAACAAGAAGTGAAGCGATCAAAATCTTGGAAACAGCCATAGCTCAAGACCACCTATTCTAAGAACCTATACAGAAGATATATAACTGGGGAGAGATAAGGGTCCTTTATGTATATATATATATATATATATATATGGTTAAGTCCAGTTCATAAATATCAAAATTTTGTTCACATCAGAAAGCTGGCTGGCATATATGAAAAGAAGAGAGAGAGAGAGATTCGGTGGCGTATGCCCACACTGGACATTCACTTTCTCCGCATGAATGGATATAAAAAGTCTTTGGCTTTTTCAGTGACGTGATGCATTTTACTTAAGAGCACCATGGAATTATCTGGACAACCTCGGATAGTACCCAAGTGCCTGATTTCCGCTTTATGTATGTGCCCATGGGTTTCTACTAATCAATCGACCCAACTATTTAAAAAGGTTTGGAGTCCTAACACGGAAGAAAATTTGGTTTAGTATGCCTGATTATTAAATTAAGGTTAAGCACGCGTTTTTTGATGCGGTCTATCATTTCTAATTGCAAGTATGCATTTAAATAAACTCAAATCAAACTTTATATGTTAGTACTTGGATTGTAATATTTGTGTCGTTTTGCCACAATTTTAAATTCATTACTCTCTTTGAACTGCATATTCAATTGTTTATCAAAGTGGAAGGATAGTTAATTAATAGTTACATAAAACTATAGTTAGCGGATTCTGCATCCATATCCCAAGTGCTTAAAAATGTAATAATTAGATAAATAAATCATTTATTCGTACCAAGAGCATGCAAATTCTGAGAAAAAGTACAATGAGATTATTTAAATTAAAAAATAACTATAAAGTGTTTTTTTTTTTTTTTAATTTTCTTGAGCATATACTATCCACCCAACTCATATTTGTTATAACTCCTTCGTTTTACTTTTTTTTTTTTCTTTTTTCTTTTCCACTTAATAATATGAATATAGCCATGTAAGACACCAAAAGCTTTATTAGTTCTAATATAATAGATATGCAATATAAATTTATATAACTAAACATACTTAATATATCAATTATCATAATTTTTTAAAGTATATATTAGATCGAAATCTACACATAAAATTAATACATTAATTCTAAAACCACTCATAGATTCTCATAAACTCTCTCTCATGAGACTCATTGAAGTATTTCATTAACTATAAATGCAAGATAAAAATAAAAGAGATATCAAATAAAACTTTAGAGAACTCAATATCTATAGGATATTGGTACAAACAAGTAGAGCCACAAAGGAATTGCTAATGGCTAGTCCTTGTCCACTATTGACATCTTTATTCTATTGACTTATGATACTTAGTCAACTAACCCCACTCTGGTCCGACCAATCTTTATTTGATCAACCTTGGCATAACTTTTGTCGAATATTATTAACTAAACACATTCGAAGTAACACTCATATGGAGTAGCACATCTAAGAGAATTTTTGGTTGAAATTGAATGAGCAATTCGAATTATAATCAACAAATCTATACCTTAACGTGGATCCGGATGATTAAACAACATCCACAATTTCATCATTCACTAAGATTTTGTTTCTATTTATTTAATCAAATTTGCCAATAAAAAAAAAAAATTGGAATACTATATAATACAATACCGAATGCTGCCTATGTACATTTGATCAAAACTCTAGTCGAATATTACCAACTAAACACATTCACAGCAACGCCCGTACGGAACCAGGATCGTGACCTTCAATCAATCCTTTTGGATCTAAAACAATGATGCCAAGAATAATGAAGTCAGGGTAACCATGAATAACTACTAACAAGATATTCATGCATGGATCCTAGTTTAAACACACACACACACACACATATATATATATATATATATATATATATATATATGAGTGAAAAAAAGGACAATGCTGCAAATACTACTTAAAATATTATCTACATAAATTTTTACTTTATTAAATTTTGTATCTAATTAAAACTTTTTATGTATCATCATTACCTACTATATATACATACCACATGTCAACTTTAATAAATTAAAAGTTCATGTAGTGAATTAAACTTGTGATCAAAACTTAGATAATATTAGTGACATTATCCTATTGAGAAAACACATGATAAATCATAATTAGACCTGGAGCAGTACCGGATATAACTCATGAATCAGATTGATACTAGCTTGATAATTCACCGAACCAACCCAAAATCGTGAGCTATAGGCTTGAACTATAGCTTGACTTGCCGAGCTTGACAAGTCGACGTAGTTCAACACGTTAAACCTGCTAAAACCGGTGGGTCTAAGCGTAAGTCAAAAGAATTGACAATTCAACCCATTAGTTCTGATTCGAAAATTTAAAAAAAATACATAAAAGAAAAAAGTTTTTTATAAATTAAATTTAAGTAATTACTCTAATTAGAATATAAAATAAAATTAAATATATATTATTAATTATATATAAAAGTTGATATAAAAACCAAATAATATATATGAGTTTATGAACTAAAATAATTAAAACCCGTATATTTTATCATCAGTAAAAGTCGATAATTATGATGTAAAATATATTACTTTAATCACCAAAAAAGTTTTTTAATCAAGAAAAAAAAACACCAAACGAGTTCAGGCATAAAATATTGCAAATTTCATACAATCTTGCCTAATTTTTGAAAGAGTAATTACTTTTATAAATAATATATTTTAATGATTTATAAAAATGCAAGCGTATTTATAATTTAATACTATTAAAAGTTATAAAAAATATATTTATACCATATATAAAATGATAAGTATATTATAAATATTAGATAAATACTGTTATCTTTATAATATTAGTCCAATCCCTATATAAATTATATTATTTTCTAAAATTTCCTCTGAAGTAATAAAAGAGTATAATAAACATTGTCTATCACAAATCTAGTCCTAACTTGATTATATTAACAAACTTTTTTTTTTGAGATATTCCCTAAAAAAAGAGGTTACTTACTTAATTCACTAATTATGGATATAAAATAACAACTATACATTATTGAAAATGTAAATTATTAATATTATACCCAACAATTAATAAGATGTAAATCATTAATCTTAGTACCATATAATTAATAGAGTGAAATAATTAAAATTTTAGATTTTTATGATTTATTAGTAATTTTTATTTTAATTTAAAAATAAAGATAAAAGAATATTTTTTTCCAATTAAAAATAAAAATAATGAATGGTTCATTAGACAAAAATCGGCCTATCCAAACATTAGGCTAAGTAAACCAGTCCAGAATCCAACTTAAGTTGAGTTGATCCCGATTCAAGAGAAACTAGACTCTTGATTCGGTGAGTCCAAACCGAGTTTAACTTGGTCCCAAATCTCATAATTGTGTAATAATCATTATTTATTATTACATATAGGTTAAGCTATCCGACGATGGGATATAGAATTGTGGATAAAAGTTAGACCTATAAGCATAAAAGAAAACTTTTTTCTAATTCAATTTTTCTTAATATCTGGAGCAATGAGCATGTAAGTAATCGCATTTTCCCGCGGAACCATCCAGCGTTTTCTTCCAAGCTCATTTGACTACCAAGAAATTATCTTTTACTCGTTATATATCCGCCTAAACTCTTGTTATTAATGAACTTCTAAAGTGGTGAATGAAAACAAAACTTTCAACACTTCTCATTAGCACAATAATATACCACCTAAGCCTCCCTATATCGAGGAATTATCTAGTGCACAGTATACACACATCTCTATTTATTGCATGTTATTAGACTTGGGTAAGAATTAGTTCTGAACTGACTTAGCTCGCGAGAGGTCAGATCAAATCGCTCGAACTGGCAGGACATGAAACATCGAGTCAACTCGCTATTGAACTAGTAGATTGGCTCATCCGATTCATCCCCTTAAAAAAAGAGAGAGAGAAAAAAAAAGACTATTAAATTGAAAAAAATAATTGGATAATATCCAGTAATTTATTACGTATCAAAGCTATTTTATTTACAATGGTAAAAGATGATTTTTTAAAAATAATATCATCGACCTAATAATAAAGGATTAATTATAAGTTAATTATATGTTAAAGATAAATGAAAATTCAATTTTAGTTAATATAAATCCTTTTTGCAAAACTTGTCAATATTAAAAACCTGAATATAAGGAAAATATAAAATTTAAGAGAAAAAAATAAAAATATTAGAATTACATTAAGTCAAAAATTAATAAAAAAAATTAGAAATTATTAATAAATTAATACACTTAAAAAAAGAAAAAGATTATATTATTAAATTTTATTAATATATATTTTTTTAAAATAAATTAATAAAAAACCGATTCAAGAGCGGACACCGAGCCGATTACTATTTAGCCATGGCCAAACCCGTGAACCGACGGTTCCGGATTGAACTGGTGCCAACCACTATATGTAACCATCAATATATGAATGAATATATATGTTTCATGAATACCTTACTGAATAAGAACAATAAAACAAAAATAATAATAATAATTGATCAATATATAATATGGGTTCCGACATTAACTGATGTGTTGAAACATTTGAGTCACATCGAGTAGCGATTTGTGAACTATGATCTTATTTAGGAGGTTCTTTCAGATAAATTAGAGTTGGCAATCACGAGAATGAGATGAGATTTGAGAAGTTTTGACCCACCTAGCTACCTGCTAGACAGATGTAGGAGTCAACGATGTATATCGTCTATTTTGTGCTTTTGGTTCACAGCTGTTAAACAATCACTAGCACATCTGCTTTGAGTCATTGTCCTCGTAGAAACAACGTCCTGGCCCTTAGGTAGTTTTGAACGTATTTAAATGAAAGAAACTCCTCAACAATGGAATGAAATCGGAAAATCTCGGGCTCGGCAATTCTTTTCCTATTGACGTAAGTTTCCATGAAATTGAAGCTACCGATAGATTTTTTAGCAAGGATGGGATTAAATAAATTTATTACTGATCTACTGGAATTAAGCTAGAATTTTATGAAATTTGGTTCGCCTCCAATCAAGCTCAAACCGAATTTTAATATTCGTTAATTTTGAATTGAGTTTGGACACCAATACTAATTTAATTAATTATAAGAAAAAAATATATAATAGATGTACTAAATTTAGATGGGTAATTATTTTAAATCCTATACTTTTTGTGTAATTTATAGTGCTTTCATTAATTTATCAACATAAAAATAATAAATTACATACTAGATGGATCAATAAGGTAAATTGATAAAAAATTATTTTGAACAGGATTTAAATGATTTATATTATGTTAATATATTTTTTAATCCCTATTATAATCCATTTTAATGTTTCACTTTTGTACTTATAATAGGAAAAATGTGCGGTATAAGAAAACATCACACCATTTATTACGAGTACTAAAAAATATACAAAAAGAAATAAAGGGAAGCAGATCTTCGAACGAAGCTCATTTTTCATCCACAATCACCACGTCTGGAACTTAAAGCTTGAAAGATTGAACGTTGCAATTTCAACTCTCTTCAATTGGCTTGATGTTGGGGCCATCGATTTTATCTTCCCATTGGAAAGCTAAATTACAGAGAATGGAGAACCATTGGATCAACCCTTTTCTTTACGTGCAAACTTAAAATCTCAATTTCCAAATGATTTTGCATGATGTCACATCATATCTTCAGTAGCATGGAGGCCACGTGATTTGCACTCCAGAAGAAAGAAAAAAAAAACAAAGGACACAAGTTGAAGTCCTGCGAGCACATCTCCATTTGTCATCATTTTCTTCAGATGCGAAAGAGAGAGCACACGTCCTTTTCGTTTTATGTTGTAAGTAAAAGTCATGATTTTGGAGAAATGAAAATATATCTTGCCTATTCCATTTTTCTGACAAGGAGAGAAAGTGATCATCATTTCAGTTTCAATTCCCAGGAGGTAAGTGATATACCAACAAAATATATATTGCCTGGTTATTAATGTAAAAGAGGACGAGAGTTTCAAAGAGAGTTGGAGAGAGCATGAGGTAGAAAGTTAAGAAGAGATTAAGAGATTTATGAGAATAGAAAAAGATTTTATGCTTTAAAAATTTATTCGAATTTTTTTGCTCATTTATCTTAAATATATTATCATGTTTCTTGAATTTTTTTATACAATTTTATGATTGTTATAAATTAAATTTATATTATGGGATTTTGATATGCTTGATACTTTGATTAATATATAATTTTATTGTATATTACTATTTAATTAGTTGCAACTTCTAATTATCCTGTTTTCATAATTCATAATTTTATTATTTAAGCTAACGATATTTTTGTAAATAGGATTTGAAAAACTCAAAACGAAATGAATTATTCGTATGAGATAGAACTAAAATTAATTTAATTATTGCTATGAACACATGTTTTTTAGATTAATTTTATGATTTGTGTATTTAATATAATATATATTAATCTTTGTGATATAGAAATATGCATAAATTTTAATATTAATTAGAGTAGTAATATTTAAGAAAGAAATTTATTATTTAACTGAAAGTTATAGATAAATTCCTCGAAAAGATGTTTCTGCTATAATTAGGACAATAATGACTCGAAAAAAAAGTGAGTCCTTAAGAATCTAATTAAAAACCAATCAATTAGTCTTAACATATTTTAAAAATATATATTAATTGATCATATGTTTGTATAGTTGAAAGTCTATGCAATTGACTTAATAAACTTCTCTCTTTATTGCTTTCCTATTTTAGTTAAGTTTTTTTTTTTAACTTACTTAAACATTTCGTTTTTATTGTCTACCTAAAAAAGGAATTGATATAATCTAATAATTAGTTTTCAATCATTGTGAGACCTAGTCTTACTAATTCTTTTTATTACTACATACACGACTTAATATACTTGCTGGTATAAATTGTACTTTTTAAACTCTATGCGTATCAATGAGCTTAATTGAGTTAAACTTGAGTCTATTAAGTATTACTTCTAGTCAAGTCGAGCTTTGTGATTCCCAATCGATCTTACAATATCTTGACTTAACTTATTTATAACCTTACAAAATTATTTAATTGGCTTGGATCAACTATCTTATGTTAAGGCTTTAGCTAAAATTATCGGTTTTAAATTTAATTTTATAGTCTTCCCATACATCCTATACAGTCGAACTCCCTCTTGAAGACAATGATGAAGAATCTTTGCCTTTGCCATAAGAAACATAACCTTTCATAGTCTGAAGCCCCGAAATAATTATTGCACAAGCAATGGTTAATGCTTAGAAAAATCTAAATTTGAAATGTAACAAAGAGAGGGGGGAGCTTTTAGGCTTAAAACACATGACAGTGGATAATTTTAATTTTAATCCTTTGGTGGATGGAAGGTTTACAATCGGTTGCCATAGGGATTGTGGTTATAAAAGAGGATAGCAAAGGGGTAGAAAGGGCAGGGCATTAAAGTCATTTGACGAGTTGGAGAGGAGTTTTCTAGTGAATACCAAGGTAAAGGAAGTTGAAATTCCTAATGCTAACAGTGGTGGTGATTAGCCTGTAATAGCCATGCTAAGGTTAATAAAGTTTATGAGTTGGAACTACTAAGGGTTAGTCCTTTGATAATCAAAATCTTATAAGGACTGGTGAATAAACACAAATCCCATGCATTATGCTTTCCATGCACGTAAGCAAAAAAAAAAAAAAATATTATTAGCTTCATGGATGGAATAAGGAGGCAGCTAAGGTATTCTTAATCTTTCTATGTACCACTGGTTGGGAGCGTAGGTGGGTTAGCCTTATGGTTGTTTAGTGACGTTGTAGTTGAGTAGTAAAGGTTAACAAAAACATTATTGTACCCATTAAGTAATTAACAGATGGTAGTCTAGTAGGACTTTCTCTTAAGTGTATTCACCCCTGCTGATTTTATCAGAGAAAAGAAACCATGGTCAAATATGATACAACTCTCTCAAGTTATTGGAGACTCATGGATCTATTATGGAGATTTCAATGAAATGATGGCAAATTATGAGAAGAGTGGAAGAAGAACCAAGAGTAGAATACAAATAAAGAGTTTTGAGAGTATGACATTGGAATCTAATCTAATTAATTTAGGTTTTAGGCAACAATTTATATGATTTATAAAAGGTGGGGGTGCTCATGTTAAGGAAAGAATTGATAGGGCCTTAGCTTTAATCAATTGGCTTGCATCTTTCCCTAATTTCAATGTAGAACATTAGTCCATTTTAGGTTTTAATCATGTAGCTTTTTATGATATCCCTCAAATAAAAAGCAACAAAACTTTAATCATTACGATGCTTTTTTGGTGTAACAGTCTAGAATTCTTTCAAACTCCAAAGTCAAGCATGTTCAATGGAGAGCACTCCCAAGATAAGCGACTACTTAGAAAGCAATTGGCACCTAAGAAAAAAACCATGAGGTACATTACACTAAAGCGTACAATATCTCGCATATGGGGTTTTGGTCATTGTTATAGAGTGGCACCAAAGTAGTTCAATGGTTGAAAGTGGAGGAGCTACGTGGTAATGGGGTGATAACATAATGGCACGTAAACATAAGAACTCTTGTGTCTTTAATATTCCTTAGCCAAATCCACTTTAGGTCATTATGTTAATAGCCAAAGAGTTATACTACCTTTACTTATGACAAAAGAGGGTTTTGGACAATCAAATCATAATACTACAGGGCATACTTGATTTGACCCAACTATAAATCGTCAAAAACCGACCCATCAAGATGGTACCATGCACCTTGACATAAATTTGGTTATAATAAATTGTGATGGAGTCTTTTGCTTGATAATCAAGAATGTTAGGGTAAGTGTATATGTATGGCATTTGCTTGGAGCTATTGCTATACATGTAACAATTAAATAAGCAAAGTAGAAGCTATAGTGATTCGTAGAGACCTTTTAGTAGCAAAGAGAAGGAATTGCAATGATTCATGTAAAGACATATTTAAAGCTTTCTTATGATCAAACTTTGCATAGAAGAGTTTCCTCTTAGCAATCTCAAAGAAAACAATAACATTTTATCTTTTAAAAACTCTTGATATGTCCCTTTCCTTTAATATCTAGAGAGCTATTGTATATGCCATTAGACTATTGTTCAAGGCAATTCAAGGGATGGTGTAGTTTTTTGGTCGAAAAACCATTAGCAGCATTATCTTATTTCTTGCTTGTAGATTGCATCTACTGTCTATCAGAACTTACCATCCCTTTTTTTCTTGTGGATGATACATGTAGATACTCAATCTTTACCCCGTGGTTATAAGTTTTTTTTTTTTTTAGGGTCCTAATTCCAAAATAAATAATAATAATAATAATAAATAAAAATAATAAGAACTTAAAAAATAATAAAAATACAAAAAAATTATAAATTATAAATATTTTAGGAAAATAAATTTTTAGGTAGTAAATTGTTTTAGAGTCAATCAGTTTATTTTATTTTAAATCAAATACCTTTAATTTAAAGAGTCATTTGGTTTAAATACTATAGACACCTAATTTTTTCTATTTTTATTGAGCTAGGTTAGGAAATAAATAAACAAAAAAAGGAAAATAATAAAAAATATTTAAAAAACGAAAATTAAAAGTAAAAAGGAAAAAATAAAAAATAAAAAAAGAGAGTCAAGTTTAGTCAAGTCGAGTCGAATCTTATCATTTCTAGTCTAATTGAATCGTATCCAGTCGAGTCAACAAATTGTATCTAGTCAAGCTGTATCAAGTCAAGTTGAGTCGAATCATTTAGTGTCAAATCGGATAACAATATATGTTTAATTTCATAAATTTTAAGCCATTGGAGAATTGGATTTTATTAATATAATTTTAATTCAGTCCGATATAAAGTAGATTTTTATCTAATTTATACTGAGCTAAAATAAATTTAGGATTTGTTAAATAGATTATTAGATTAAAACAAATTTGATTAGATCAAGCCCAATAAATAGAAAATCTGAATAGAATTTTTAGAAATTAAGTGAAATTTTCATCATATTTATCATATCTTTCGTTTATTAAGATCATATTTATTAACGAAGTTCGGAACAGTTTTTTTAACAATTCCCCCACAATTCACCCACAAGCCCATATTCATGATTTCTCACACGACCGTCCCGATATCCTTCGCCAAACCGCATCGCGCTGACACACATCACTGCCCCATCGATCGACGTAGAACACTGTCACTGTCTTCACGGCATAGTGGGTAAGTTGAAGTCAAGAAACTTTAAGCAGCACAACATAGCGCAAGCGATGATCGCACCAATTAAAGTCTTCCTCCTCTTATTCCTTTTCGGCATCGCCGTGGGAACCCGGGGTATCACCGGAGACGTACTCCAGCTACCTTCCGAAGCCTCAAAGTTCTTCGGAATACTAGCCGATAACGATAATAGACCCGATGATGGTTCTGACGAAACTCGATGGGCGATTCTCATCGCTGGACCGAACGGATATTGGAATTATAGACATTAGTCTGATGTGTGCCATGCATATCAACTCTTGAATAAAGGAGGATTGAAGGATGAAAACATCATCGTCTTCATGTACGATGACATTGATAACAATGAAGAGAATCCTAGGCCTGGAGTCTTCATAAATAGTCCACAAGGAGATGATGTCTATGCGTTACACTGGCGACAATGTTACAGTGGGCAACCTTTCAGCAGTTATTCTTGGAAATAAAACTGCTCTTACTGGTGGTAGTGGGAAAGTTGTAGATAGGGGGCCAGACGATCATATTTTCATATATTACTCTGACCATGTTGGCCCCGGTGTGCATGGTATGCCAACTGGTCCTTTCCTTTACGCCAATGATCTTATTGATGAGTTGAAAGAGAAGCATGCTTCACACACCCCTGACACTACACAAAGCCGAACAAGCAACACACTAACACGCCCCAGCACCTGTCACACACGAATCACTGCACTGACACGCAAAATCGCTAGCACACACGCAGTACACGCCGGCACAGCGCTTGATCACACGGACGAAGGCACGCGAGGTCCACACACACAACACAAGCCCACTCACGCACGATGACGACGCACCATTGACACTTGCGAACTAGTATGACTCGGTTAAGTAAAAATTGTTTTATTTTATTTTATTAGTTAGTTTAATAGTTTTTTTTATTAATTTATTTTCTTTAAGTACAGGTTTTTAATTATTTTCTATGTTTATTTTTAGATAATCCAAATTTTTAATAAACCTTAGTTAAATTGTGTTTTTAGTAAATTGCATTTTTGAATAAATAAACGTATCTACAAGATTTGTAATTTCAAAAAAGATACGTATCGAGATACATATTTTATATTTAGTATGTATTTAAGTTGTATATTTAACGTATTTTGCGATTAAAATTTAAAAGAGACACGTATAAAGATATATATCTAAATTGTATCTTTAATGTATTTTGATGTTAAGATTTAAAAATGATATGTATCTAGATTATATTTTAATATATCTTATTATTAAGATTTGAAAAAGATACATATGAAAATATATATTTAGAGCATATTTTTGTAGATTTTGCTTGTAGGATTAGGAAGAGATATTTTTTTATACGTTACGTAGTTTTTTTTTTTAAATAAAAAATCTTAATTGGAATTTTTCAAAAAGATTTAGATAATCAGGGTTTTCTTGGATTCGTGAAATTATATTTATTAGTTTTTTTTAAATAATAAATTGTTAATAAAAATAAATCTAAAAAAATCGACCTACTAAATGTTAAAATATGTAAAAACTTAAGTTTTTTTTTTCTTTTGTTTTTCATTTTTCTTAAAAATATTAGAAAAGGATAATTTTTTATGAATAAACATAATTTCGAAAAATAGATATTGATACTCATTAGAATTTAATAGGTTAGTTCTTGAATTTGAAATCTTTTAGTTTTTATCAAATTAAAATCAAAAATCGGTAACCAAATTGTAATTAATTTACCTAATTGATTATGATTTCTCTTTTCTCTTAATTCTAGTCAGGTGGTAACTTCAAAATTTTTTAATTAAAAAAATCGAAATATCTTAATTTCTTTAATTGATTATTAATATTGAATAGGTTAAAGTTTAGTATTAATTAAAAATAAAAAATAAAATTTAAATAAGAAAACTGAAAGTTTAGGCTCAATAATAAAACAATCCATGTTCAACTTACTAATGATAGGGCAAAAGTATAGCTAAGATTTGTCCTAATTATATAAAAGAGGATTTGAATTTATTAAGGATATAGTTAATAGCCTTAAGTTTATAAGTTATTCTCATTTTAGGAATTCTACCTTTTTGCTTTTATTTCTCCTTGACATGGCCTCCACTATTATTAGATTTGCTAGTATGGACATGACAGCCCAACCTTGGCCCTTTAATGCATACTCAACAAATTTAGGTCCTTATTTACATAAAGGGTATAAATT